>VXCM01003545.1:58516-93041 GCA_014773175.1 Lucifuga dentata
AAAAAAAAAAAAAAAAGGAAATTATGCAGGAGAAAACCAATGAGCATCTCCTACAAACAAACCACCGTCTCAGGAGAAGGACTATTTCATAAGGCATAGACTGCAACACACTGCTTATTCCTTCTAATACACTGTGGCTGTCTTACTTTTACTTGGAGATCTTTTGTTGATGTTAACAACAAAGACTAAAAGAAATATGAGGGATCGATCGTTAAAAAAAAAAAAATNTTTTTTTTTTTTTTTAATTTGTTTTTTTGTTTTTTTTTAAACAGGACTGGTGGGAAAAACTGATAGTTGTTTGGGCATGTACAAACACTGGATATTTATTGCAGCTACAAGCTTGTAGTTATGGTGTGTGTGAACAAATATCTTAATTGTAGAGCTGAAATGTCTTGGTAATTAACCATTCAGTCAATCCACAGCAAATTAATCAATGACAATTTTCATTTAACTACATTTTTGATGTTTACACCTTCTCAAATGTGAAGACTTGCCTGCTTTTCTCAATTTCAAACCATTACAAATTGAATATCATTGGATTTTTGGGAGAGTTGTAAAGACAAAATAAGCAATTTGAAGACATTATTTTGTAATAATGTCCACTGGGTATTAGTTATTTTGGTCATTTTATAGACTAAATTAACAAAAACATCAACAGATTAATCCATTGTGTGTGTGTGTGTGTGTGTGTGTGTGTGTATGTGTGAGAGAGATTATTGGTNTAATCCATTGTGTGTGTGTGTGTGTGTGTGTGTGTGTGTATGTGTGAGAGAGATTATTGGTTGGGTGGCACAAAGCCCATTTTATTGAATCAATGGGGTTGTCAGTGCAACAGGAGCATTTGTTTCCTAAGTGTTTGTGAAATGATTGGAACGGGAGGGGTGGNAACGGGGCAAGAATTTCAGGGTACAGGGTCTTCTGATTTAAAAAACAAAACTAAAATAAAATAAAATAAAAAGGAATCAACAGCATCCCAAGAGATAAGTCTGACAAGGCGGACATCAGACCAGCAACGGACAGACGACACAAACAGTCGACACGGACAGACGACATGGAAGGAAGAAGAAAGTAAGCTAGGAAGGAAGGAAAGGCGGAAGGAAAGAAGGCAGGCAAAGGTTTTGAGGGGAGGAGGGGGCATGTGAAGGATGCAGATGCTCCTCTACATATACTAACCTTCAGGTCTCTGTGCACTATGTCATGTTGGTGAATGTGATGGACACTTTCTAGAATCTGATGAATACAGTGACTGTGAAGACAAAACAGAGAGAGGAGGGACGGTGGGGAGGTGGAGGAAGTGAAAAGAAGGATGAGATGGAGAGAGGGAATAGAGGGATGGAAGGTGAAGGAGAGAAGAGAAGATGCAGATGAAGGGTGATGGGCAGGGGGATCCCAGTGCGAGAATAATAAAATCAGACACAAAAAGAATTAAAGGCCATGTGACAGCAATGTAAGAAGATAGAAGAAGGAAGAGGATCGATAACAGGACAGAGATAAGGAGGAGGAGGAAGAGGAGGAGGAGGAAGGATCAATGCATATAAAGACATGGGGGAGAGTGCGGGTGAAGGAGAAAAAATCATTTCGCTTTGCTTTTTTAAAACATGACGAGAGACAAGAGCAGCAACAGCAGAACAACAACCTGCCAGACAAACAATGACAGCCTGAGGAGAGGAGAGGAGAGGAAAGGAAAGGAAAGGAAAGGAAAGGAAAGGAAAGGAAAGGAAAGGAAANGGAGAGGAGAGGAGAGGAAAGGAAAGGAAAGGAAAGGAAAGGAAAGGAAAGGAAAGGAAAGGAAAGTTTCAAAGAACAAAGTTGAGATAATGGATAAAAAAGATGGAATGATTAGGTAAAGAATGAAACTGAATAATAGAAACCGTGGAGGTGGGCTGATGCCGGGCTACTTTTCCATCACTGAAAGGAAAAAAAGCATCAGTGTGTGCTCACTGCAGGAGCTACATGTACCTAACTGGATTGTGTGTGCACGTTTAGATGTGGTGTGTGTAGGCTCGCTGCAGCTAGAGAGTGTAATGTGCAGAATATGTGACTAATAGCAGGCACACGGAGACAGGCTGCCTGCAGGATCCACACCTACACAGTGTCTACTGAGTGGGAGGATTGAGAGAGAATGTGAGAGTGCGCACACACACTTTTCTACACACACAAATCTGCAGTGTGTGGCACAGAAGAAAACATGACAGATACACACACACACCCTCAAGACACACACACACATGTACAGCTACTGTATAACTGTGCAATGATGTCACCTGTGAGGACTTCCTATGAACTACATTCAATGGCTGCCCTTGAATTAATCTTAAAACCTTTACCTTAATCTACTACAATGTGACCCTAATACTAATCTTAGACTTGCAGGAGTGGTTACACCAGCATTTATGACATTGGAATTCTGCACCAAATTTAAGTGGAGTGTATTTTATATATATTGATTTACATACCTTGCATATACTGTATATACACACACACAGCACAGGAGAGCCCTGTACAGACTCAGTCAAGAAGTTGACTATACTCTGATTTTTGTCTGTGTGTGATTAAGGTGAAAACACAGAGACCTGTTACTTAATCAACTTATAAGGGAAAGTATGCCAAGTGAGGAAATGCATCCACAGAATGCTTACAGTAAGTCAATGGATTGTTTACATACTTGAGTAAAACATTTTCCAATCACATAATCTAGAGATGTTACTCAGATTACAACAATGATCTATGCTAATTTCGATTTCTTTACATGATTTTGAAAAAAAAAAAAAATATTTGTAGCTTTAATTGGAGTAGAATCAAAGTTGAAATGTGCATGTTAATGTACTGAAAGAAAGAAATAAAAGCACATGGGTGTCCCTCAGCAGCAGAAGCAGAATCAGCTTCATATAAAAAAAAAAAAATAAAGTGAAGTAAAGACCGGAATCCACAGCCATCATGACTAGGTAGGGATCGTACTCAAACACCAGAGGGACTCAGAAGTGGATGTGCAGGACAGGCACAGTTTGATGTTTTTCATTCAGCATGAGTTAAACATGCCACTTCAATATTCATTTTAAATATCACTATGCAATCCTCATTTTGTTTTTCATGCGGCTTGTCACACTTTGCTGTGCTGCTGCAATGTTGGAGGAAGTATGCAACTCCTTTATGTATATATAAGTTCTAATATCGCAATGGAAAACAATATATTGCATTCAACACTTAACTGAGTAAAAAATGAAGAAGTACTGGCAGTAAAATGTCTGCAAGCATCCAAAGTTCAAAAGTGAGGAACTGTCTTTGTCAGGGTTTTGAAACTGAAATAAAAACCTAAATAAATACCTAAATATGAAAATACAATATTTCTCTCTGAAATGTAATGAGGGAAAAGTACAAAAAAAATCTCCCAAAACTAAAACACTCTAGGAAGTACCAGTAATCAGTTACTTTGCAGCTTTATCGACTTCTTCCACACTGAAATGCAGAGGTGGGCAAGTGTATACCTGTATGTTGTTCACAGCTTTGTTCTTAATAGGTTTTTATGAACAAATGAGGCTTTGTTTGTCCATGTGTCCAATATCTCACTGTCCACAGCCATAGTGTTAATTCAGTAGCTTCATCTGATTATAAACCACTGGTGGGCCAGAGACAAAAAACATGTTTAACTTCCTTAAACTACCCGAAAACATGGCTCAGCACTTTTAGCTGGAGCCCGCTGTCAGGGAAGTACACTGATACTGGGAAAAAAATCAACTCAGAGCCAGTGTGTGTATGTACAAAGAGAAGTCATTAATTCACTGTAGGCATCTTCCATACTGAAATATGGACTGAATTGTAATATACTGTACATCCAATTTTGAGAGCAGTGTGAGAATACAAAAACAAATACAGAACCAGACTTTTAAAAAAAGTTTTTTGGTGCTGCAAAAAAAAATGTTCTAGGGTGAAAATAAGGAGAAAAATTCCTTTTAAATACTTCACCATGACAACTGTATCATTGCTCATGACAGCATGTTGATGTACTGTAGTAGAACTTAAGTGAAATTGACCTTAAAGTCATCCTAAAAATGGCCTTCATTGACTCTACTCGAAATCAGTAGATGATAAACTGATTCTGACAGAAGAAGAGGAGATGTGATGTTTGGGCTTGGGGGGGGGNAGAGAGAGAGAGAGAGAGAGAGAGAGAGAGAGAGAGAGTGAGAGAGAGAGACTAATTATCAAAGCTAATTAAAGTTCCACTTCTTGCTGGTCTCCAAGGAGCGGGGGGGCGGGGGACTGGCCTGGATGACTGACAAGGGAAAGCAAAGTGTGTGTGTGTGTGTGTGTGTGTGTGTGTGTGTGCTAACAGGTCTGTGCACTAGTGAGGCAGGGATTACAAGGTGGGTGGTACAAAGAGCAATTTCTAGAGGGTTTGGATAGGTAGTTATTAGTACAGTTAGGTACATGGGAGCCTAAACCAAACATACACACATGCATGGATGCACACACACAAAGACACACAGACATGCACACACAAAATAAATAACTCCACTAATAAACTGATTACTCTTTTCTCTTACAAGCTCTGCAACTAGATTATTCTAAAAAAAAAAAAAAAAAAAAAAAAAAAAAAACAATGACATAAATAAAACATGACATTTCTTTCAGAGTTATTAATTGGTCTTGAAGACTGACTGCACAGAGTTGTGTCATTTACAGGGGTATGTAGCCCACATGGACCAATAATACATCATATCCATCACAATATAACATAACATAGAACATACTGACACAAGTCTATACAATATATATTGTAGACTTGTACACAAACTCCATACGATTAACAAAACACTGTCTTTTCTCTCAAGCTCAAACAAAATCTGCCACACAAAGGTTCCCTTCTTGAAACATAACTCAAGTCTTTTATGATTGTCCAGATGACTGAGAGACTGAGGACATTTTGTTTAAGGGTAAAAGTGTTGAAAATGGACTTTCAGTTTCTCCTAAATCATGTTTATGTTTAATGTCAGCCCAGAAAAGGGTTGACATTAAACATAAAAGACCCATTTCTGTGGCTAGTGGTAACCTGAACATAACTGTACAAATATAAACCTTTGTCTGGGTTCATTATTTGTTTAAACGCAGTATGCAACAATGGATGAACCGCCTCTGCTAATTGGAAAAAAAATATGCCAAGCTGGACCAATGCAAAAATAATAGCTCCTCAGCATCCAGACATGAGGAAACCTCCACTGCCAGTTGTTAGATGGTTAAATATGAATTCATGAAAAAAACAACTGGCCTCTTTAGTGCACAGAGATGAAAAGGCAAAACAAAATCCAGGTAATGAGCACACACAATTATTTAACCTTACAGTGAAATCTTTATAAAATGAATGGCCATTTTTTTTTGGCAAAAACAGCTACAAAATAGGCCAGATTTATTTTTACCAACATCACTCCTGATGTGTGATTTTTCTGTCTTGGCTTCAAAATAATCCGCCAATGTCAAAGGAGGAAAAAAAAAAAAAAAAACCCATTTGCAGTATTGCAGGTCCTGCAAGGTATGTGAATCAAGTAAGGAGATACTGTGAGAGATCAACTGACAGTGCCAATATGAAAAACTATCAGGGTTCAGCTTCAAGAGCCTTTGTCAGGCTCACAGTGAAATTTAGACAGGTGAAAGTGCTCGTACATGTGTGTGTGTGATATAGGGGTGTCGCGATGTACCGGTATTGATGATAACCATGATATTAAAAAATGAAATATTGATATCATGTTAATAATACACATAATATTGTGTAAATAATCCAGCACCTCTTAAATTATTTACGTTTCTTTCCATTCTCGCTTTGTTTCCCTGTCTGTGTCCGTGTGTCAAGACAAAACACACAACAAACAAAGTTAAGGATGAATTTGACTGATAGCAGTATTATTGTTTCTTTTCAGATTTTCTATAGATATTGCAATAATATCATTATCATGAATTCTTTTGGCCACGATAATTTTGGAGTGAAAACCTGATATCGTGACAGCCTTAGGGATATATTGCTTAGCACTGCTGTGTACACTGACAAAAAATGGCACCATACATGGAAATGTGTACGCCATGCAGCTGTTCAAAAATAAAGGTTCTGCAATACATGTGTACACGTGAAACAGTGGTGATTCACACTTTAACTGAAGCCTGAAGTCATCACCGTCATGACGACATCAGTCTCAAATTCAAACATCATAACCAGATAAACCTACCAGTGTTTTGTCAGCCTAATTCTGTTCATTGTGTTTATGATTTGTTATTATGTTCTGACTGGTATTTAATATTCTGACTTATTTTATTTTGAATATAGATTTTTTAATCTTGTATTTTAACATGCAATATATTACAATTTCTGTTAAAATAATAAGCCATAAAATTATGAAATTAATTTTTTTTAAAAAGATGTGAAAGCCTGGAAGACAACTTTTAATGAAAAGACAAACAGCCCACAAATACATCTCTCTCCCTCTGCATAGGAATTAATTCGGGTACAGAAAGTGCTTGTGTGTGAAGGAATCTGTTTCAGTTGTGCTGCACTCAGTCCAAGTCACTTGTCAGAACATTATTCATTGACAGAAAGTCAGATCTACACATAGTGCCTCTCTCTGTGGCTGCTGCTGCAGATACTCTGTCGCCACCACATTTCCCTGCAGGTTCCAGCCAAATGAACAAAAAGTGATGAAATTGAACACTTCCACCAAGAGCTTCACAGTAAAAAAAAAAAAAAAAAAAAAAAAATATATATATATATATATATTCATATTCTCAAAGCCAGAAAAAAGCTTTTAATGTGAAACAGTTTTACAAATTATTGAGTTTGCAATTTAACAACCAACAGCAGCAACAGCAAAATACCACAGCAAAGGGGGGTCAGGTCAGAAAATAGAGAGGCTTTTTGTTAATATATAATCAAATGTACTTACGGAAAGTTCTAAAATAAAGAATAAAGGGCTGAATTCTGTCCTCTGATGAGGAAAACAAAGGCTCCCTTTGAGAATTTACACCAAAATGTGTTGGAATAGAGACTAGGACTAAAGATGGTGTTTTTACATTGCCATCATGGCCCAAATTTCTACAATATCAGCCTTCATTTTCGTTTTTAATGTTGCTGAATGGATTAACACCCACATTTCAGCTGTCATTTTCAAGTATCTCTCTCATTTTTTCTTCTAGTTATTGTCTGTCCACCGCCCTAACTCCATTTCCTGCTCCATTATCAGTTAAAGTGAACTGTGACTGTCGATGAGTCAGCATGAGTGGTGGGAGTAGGATTTATAGCAACGAGGGTGGTAGTGGTGGTGGAAGGAGGGAAGATAAAGTAGATAGAGAAAATGTCTGAAACGAAATGGGGATCAAAAAAAACGATAGAGAACTAACTACTAGCGTTACTTGCACTACTCGTGTTCAATTACAAATCAGAATAGTTAAAAAAAAATCGATTTTTTATTTTATGAATCGATCTATGTTAACGTGAGAGGTGATCTACTGCTGCAGTGATGGAAGGGAGCAAACAAAAGGAAGGAGTAATATGTCAAAGAAAAATGGGGGTAAAGTGAGAGGAGAGGAGAGGAGAGGAGAGGAGAGGAGAGGAGAGGAGAGGAGAGAAGAAAAGAGAAGAGAAGAGAACAGAAGAGAAGAGAAAAGAAACAAAAGAGTGTAAAGAAGCAAGAGATAGGAAAGAAAAGAAAGGGCACAGTCATGAAAGAAAGGGAACAACAGACAAAAGAAGACAACAGATCACACAGACCATTTAAGGACAGGGAGCAACCCTCCGGACATATGGGGTGAAGGCTGAGCTCCTACCTGGCGTCAGCCTCGCTGTAATACTCTCTTGCTACGATGTCCTCAAACAGCTCACCTCCAGTCACCCTGCAAACAGACACAGACACACACAACACACACACACACCCACNCCACCCACCCACACACACTAATATTAGGTCACTGGAATGGATGGCAAGGTCTCCCTTCCTCGTTGCTTGTTTCCTTACCCCGAGTCTTCCCCTCCAACCCCTTCCCCACACTGTTACCATGGAAACTAGAGGGAATTGCCGAGAGATGGAGGAATGTGGAAGACGAGGGTGGTGATCATGATGGGGAGGGGGGGTACAAATNTGCCGAGAGATGGAGGAATGTGGAAGACGAGGGTGGTGATCATGATGGGGAGGGGGGGTACAAATATAAGAGAGAGTTATGTAATTATATACTGTATGTAGGAGCAATGTGGGAAAAGAAGAGAGGGAGGAAAAAGTGGGGCAAGATAAGAGGGAAGGGGGGGATGGGAGCGAAAAGCAGAGAGTAGGGGAATACACTTACAAGTCAAACAAGAGGTAGTGGAAGCCCTCCTCTGATATACTGTCATGAAGACGAACTGTAAGAGAAAGGAGCAGACAGTGAGAGAGCATTATTTAAGTTTGCTTTATTATTAAAAACTAAATTATAAACCAATTATTTACAATTAAAACTAACCGTTTAACATCATTCTAATGAAGGAACATGTATGTCTCTTTAAAGCGTCTATATAGTTCTGGGACATCATGGCTATGAGGCATAAACTTTATCAGCTATCACTAGGATTAAATAATTGTTGAGTTTTTTTTTTTTTTTTTTTTTTTTTTTAAATGGGATTTGTTGAAAATTATTTAAAAAAAATAAACATCAGCCCTATCCTCCTTTCATCATCTGAGTATAGCTGGAACACAAAACTGTTAAATGTTTTTGACAATCGAATGTTAAAAATCTGAAGCAGCCTGTCAAACCAGTCATTTTTTTGACTAACACTGGCACATTCACAGTTATAACGCTGGAGCGACGAGGAATAAAGAGCACACATCCTCACCAATGTTTGGGTGCTTCAGCAGGCGACAAATTCGAGCCTCTCGCTCGAGTTTCTGGTGATCTGAATGATGACAGAGAAAGNGAGAGAGAGAGAGAGAGAGAGAGAGAGAGAGAGAGAGGTTGAGCTGATACTATTAATCAAGGAGCAAACAATATAAACATGTTACCTCACACTGAATGTACTGCTGATTTATACTAATTTGCTAATAAATAAGGATTGGGATGTTAACACTGCGCCATTCTTAGCCAGTTTAGGTAATCTTTTTCTTTGTCCATGAGTGACAGGTACATTCTCAATATTCAACAATGACCCCCAACCAATTACACTAAAGCACAATACCTAAAAGTTAAGAAATTGGCTGCAGATTAAACAAGACAATCTGCTAAATCCAAACAGTTTAGGACTTGAGGATGGTGGGATTGTTGAAATAAAAATGTATATATGCGTTTTAAACAACATGTGTTTATGGAACTCATGAAACACAACAACCAGAAGTTTCAAACGGCTGCTTGGGTTGACAAAATAGACAAAACATCTCAAAACACTGTTTCAAAAGCAAACATAAATTGATAATAATCCGATGTCCTGTTGGCTCACATTTTGGAACAATGATCTGCTGAATTATGTCCCACACAACTATGTCCTCAACAGAAAGTGAATCAAATTACAGACGCAAAATACCCTCTATATAATGTCTCATTGTGATGTTCTGGGTTCCTGAAAAAAATCTTAAGATTCACGGCCTTATTTTCACGAAAACCACTCAATTATAGGAACAACCTCTGCCAGTCACAATGTGGAGCTATAGCTCCACATTGATTGAGGATGATTGATATAGGTGACAAGTAGACCAAGATGATCTGAAAAACATCTGACAATTGAATAAAAATTAGCTAGTCACAACATCATTAATTTTATCAAGTAAAAATACCAAACTTTTGCTTTCACTTAATACAATTGTAAATTAAATTATTTTTTTTGTTTGTTTTCAGAAAACTTAACTTCAAATTCAACTATGTCATTATTGTTGACATTTTCAAACACAAAACAACTAATTAAAAATAGGCTAATTAAAGGACCATACTGGACATTTTGCATATTTGAGCTGAATATATTCAATTTTCATACATGTTACGTTACTGACAATCATTTCCCAAAAGATAAAACCGTATTTCAGCTTCTCTGATATTTTGCAAAGTCTCTTAATCTTTCAAAATCAAATATTCAAGCGAAACACCCACCTTAAAAATTGATGTTTTGCCTGCTAATATTTACGCAGCCTTATGAAGTCGCAGTTGTTTAAATTTTTTGATAAACGCAGGTCTTCTTTTGGGACTATATTCCCCGGTGGAGACATACATTCACTCCATGGTTTTATTGAGCTTAAATGCTAAAATTATGTACCTTTGAAAAAACACCTGAACATACTTGTTGTTCACAATGATGGATTACCTATCCCAAGAATGTTTCAAGCATCAACAAGTTGATTTTAATAGAGTACCAGAATGAACTGAAACCAATGGAGGTCTGGAAGGTAGGAAAAAAAAATTTAATTCACCGTTCCAGTAGTATGCTTTCGGAAATGATTGTCAGTAATGTTGCGTGTTTGAAAATTGAAAATATTAGGCTCAAACATGAAAAATGACTGTATGGACCTTTAATAATAATGAAAACACTCATTAGTTACAGTCCTAGTATGCGTTTGTATCTGCACGTCTTTGCACACTTATAATTCTGAATAATAATGCTAGACAAAATGGATTCATAGCTATCAAGCAAGCATCTCATCTGACTCACTCACTCACACACACACACACACACACACACACACACACACACACACACACAGGGTGGTGGACCACCACGTACGTGCATCCACGCAGAGCCCAGTGGAAATCTTAAACGTGATTTCACCCACACACATTGCATGGGCTCAAAAAAACATGCACAAATGCACCCATATGCATGTACACGCGGGGACACAAAAACACACACAAAACACCAGCACACACACACTCACACTGGCATTGAGGAGTGACAGTGAAGTGAGAGCCTAGTGATTATAGTCTTAGAGGATGAGAGGAGCGAGGCAGTGAGAGGAGAGTGGAGGAGGACGAATAGAGAAGCAGAAAAATGCTGGAGTGATTAAAAACACACAAAGACTTGTTTTTTTCAGTTGGTGATGGTTGCCGTTTTTTTTTTTTTTGTACAACCACCACCTGCTGTTCACTTTTTCTCTCACCAAGGATACTTTCCTTTCCTCTGTTCTTGTCTTCTCTCACACATTTTCAACTCATGCTGCATTTAGAATTTTGCTTATCTGAAATCTGCCCTGTCTTGTCTTGTTTTACTCACAGTGACTTTACTTGTTCTCTGGTTTTTCAGTTTGGTTTGGGAGGAGGCAATGGACGAACGTTAGGTCTCCTTCCATTTATTTGTGTGTTTGTTCCTGACGTAGTACATTACAATATCATCAACATAGTCAGTAATACAAGCATTCCTGTCTGGGAATATTTGGGCTTTGCACATGGATGAATTGTACAAAATGCTCGTGCTTGTGATAACAGAGCTATTTAAACTGCTAAAACGTTATAGCACATAAAAATATAGTTGGGGGCTCGTCCCAATATTATATTTGGTGAAGACTAGAAAAAATTTGTAATAGCTGATTAAAAAATGGCAGGAAACAAGTTTGGATGGAAACAGGCATAACCAACACTGACACAACCCTGAAATTAATTTTTGATCCAACTAATAATAAGACAATACCCCACCAGGAATACATTACACAAATAAAAAGTTCCTACTGAATAAATCTGAACAAATCTTGGTTGGTCACTAACAGTACATTCACACTGAATATACAGTACCATATCTCTACAATGTTCACTATCAACATTTTTCTTTTTTTTTTTTTTTAAATATCCATTTGTGGCAAATCACAGTTAAGGTTACATCGTTTGGGCAAGTAAAAGGTTCAGATTAACCATGCTCACTTCCTGTGTATTTGAGACGAAAGGACACGAACACTTTCATCTGATCTCAAAGTCCTGTGCTTTGTACATCCAACCATCCACCGACCTGCTCCTTGTCAATTTTGCAGACTTATAGAAACCTCAGTACTTTCTCTTTTGGAAAATGAACATAATCAGGGAAGAAGTATGTCATTAAGAACTACAATTAAGAATGCATTTCAGTTATGTATAAATATAAGTTGTAGGAGACGAGGCTCACTGATAGATTCACGGATTATATGATTCATGGTTCAACTGCCCTGAATATAAATCATTCAGTTCAATCAAATTAAAATCTGTTCACAAGTTCTGATATCTATATATACATTATATAGACAAAAGGAAGGGAAAACATAACCTTCTTGGTGGAGGTAATGAGCTGTAAGTCAGGCTGTGGTTTGTACCATGTGTGGATCACATTTATGGTTGACTTTCTTCGCGCTTTACTCTAGCAAAACTCACTCTAACTGCCTTCATCCTTTGTTTTGAGCATTACTAAAGGTTCCCCTTCTTTCAACAATCTCAGAAATGTTATCCATCACGTTAAAATGTCAAATGGTGGAGCACAAGCATCACATTCCATTCTGTAGTAGAGAAATGGCTCTGAGTCAATGCCATGGTTGACATTAGCTTCGTCAAACAGGTGCCCAGGTTGAGCCTTTGTTTGCTTGATACAGTGATTACAATTATCCATTATAACAATTCTCAATTCAAAGAGGAAAATTATCAACATACAGAATTACAAGAAAAGCCATTTATTCTGTTCTAGTGGTACTGTTTTAATAATGCTGACACACACATCAGCTTCTGTCCAGCCTCAGCTTACATCCCTGGGATAGGAAAACTGTTTAAATTGTAGAGAACATGTCTTAGGAAAAACAGCTGCAGATTGACTTAAGATGTACAACCTCCTCTGTTACAAGGAAGGCTGCTATTCATGCCCTTTATCCCTCTTGCATCATGATGGCTGGATCAACAGCAGATAAACTGAAAGCCAACACTGTGAGTGACAGATGGGAAGCCTACGGCAACTCTCATACAGGAATTTGTCGTGCTGAGCCAGTCATTCTCTGCATATAAAGAAAACACAAATATCCATATGTGCTGTGTGAGATAATCTGGTGTGGGGAGGGTGGGGAGTGGNGGGGGGGGCGATATTGCAAGGCGGTGAACAACAAGATGATACAGGGGCCTGGCTTAGCTTCATTTGTGGAGCCCTCATTATTCAGCTCATCAGCTGTATAATGGCAGTGTTTACTCTGGGTTCTGTACAATCTTAGAAAGAAGAGTGGATGGATGAATGGATGGATGGATGGCAGTATCTTGTTTGGCTACTTAGTTTTGATGGTTGAATTAAAGGATTGCTGATTGGTTGTACAGAAGGGTGGATATAAAGTAGCCCCCCCCCACACACACACACACAATATACCCACCCACNCACCCCACCCCACCGTGTGCTGCCACATGAGCCATAAAACTGTGGTATTGCAAGATGCTTCAGAGCTCACTGAGCCAGTCAAACATTCATTTAGTCGCCCAGTCAAACAGTCAGATAACCATGCTGTACTTCTGATGCAGCAAAGAGGAGAGGAGAGGAGAGGAGAGGAGAGGAGAGGACACATTTATCATCATCATCACAGATGAGGAGTGAACTCTCAAGAGAGGAGCAGATGTAGAAAGACAGCCACTTCCAGATATGTCATACTCCTCCCACTGTTCAGCACATTTGAACATGCGCATGAATCTGACCAACTGAGAAATGTCGAGTGTGACTTGCACTGTGGGAAGTGTGGACTGATGCCAAATTTAAATATCTGGGTAAGGGGATTTACATTTTGTTTCCTGTAAACGTGTATAGGAACTTGACTGTCCAGTAGCAGTAGCAACCAACAGAATACAACCACAACAACGTACTGTATAAGCAGCAAGAACATGTGCTTGTCTCCAAAAAGTCAACTTTTCAAGAACAAAGAAATCTTGATATTTAGTGTGGACTAATGTCCATTTCAACTCATTCTATTTCACTGCTCCCAAAAAGTCAAAATTTCAGAGCTAACTCGAGTTCTGATTTGCTGACAGGTATTACTGCAGCAAAATGAAAAGTTCAGCTTCAAACTAAGTGACATCATCTGTCCTGGTTATTTGACATTGGCCTCGTCTAGTGCTGTGCTGCCTGAAACCAGGTCACATCGCTGCTACTGCATTACAGGTGCATTTCAAACACAACACACAATCCACACACACGTGTACAAGCAAACACAACTATCACTATCATGATATATACCACAGCACCTCCACTATATAGCACCTCTGGCAACGCCTTTCCAATAAACAAGTTTGGTGATTGGCTAGAACCCTTGGCCAACAGACCTGCCCCACACTTCCTGTTGACATGTGTTGCATGGCATTAACTTGACTGCTGCTGGGGGGGTGTCAGTGTTCTGGTCTCTAGGAGCCAAGCTGTGTGTGCTGGTATGTATGTTACTACATATACCATATACAGTATGTGGCCTATATATAATATGTATCACAATACACACAGTCTTCTTTTTCTTTTATCATTACCTGCTTTTTCTGGGTAGTAATTACTGCAGTTGATTTTGAGTGTTTTTTGTTTCTACACTTTTCTTATATGTATGCATGTGTATGTACAGTCATGTTTCTGTATATAGTTATGTTACATTTCTCATTTTTATTCATATTTTATTATTGGATGTGTGCTTTTATATTGTTTAATGAACCATCTTTGTTCCATTGTACAACACTTTGGTCAATGACAGTTGTTTTAAAATGTGCTATATAAATAAATTTGACTTGACAGTCATTTTGAATTATTTAGTACTTTGTCTTGTTTTTGCATATCATACATACTGTGTACATACCAACTCTAAACTGCCTGGTGCTCAAAATAAAAAAGGCTCCAATGTGTTACCAGATAGTTTATTTTCTTTATTTTTTTCTTTATTTTTATTAATTTTCAATAACAAATACTTTATTTTCTATACTGTTAGCTGGCTATGCCTCATACCTTGAATCATTCTGAGTAGCATGGCTATAGGCTGTGCTAACGCTTACTGATACTACTGAGTGAGGATATCAGTGCTTTTTTTAACTTGCTGTGGTATTGATTAACATGAATTAGATACAGCTGAATAAAGCTGATTGAGTCCTTCACCACTTAAATGTTAAAATGGCAAAATTAATAATTTCTTGCGTGATGACATGCTAGACAAACTAGTTTTAATGAATTTTTGCAAGGTAGGCGAGAGCATTATATGGTGCTACGTTGATAAACAGCGAGAGAGAATTTTTCTGCGATCAGATGTCACGTAGATGATATGCACATTACCACGAATGCTTGTAGCACTGGTCCGTGCATCCTCATGAGTGAAAACAATGATTCCCACTCCTAGACAACTGAAGAATTAACCTGGACTTCACTGAAAGTATTTGGGCCAAATCAGAAAACATTCTGAGTGTATCACAGCCTCTCTCTTCGTGTCTGTGTGTGTGTGTGTGAGAGAGAGAGAGAGCGAGAGAGAGAGAGTCAGATGAGAGTCCCGTGCTAAAGGCATGTAGGCGCATGGCCCTCAGCTGCCAAGTGCCTGAAGTGCCTTCTCTCACGACCTCCCCTCTGATACCATCTCCATCTGCCAGCTTTAAACTCACACTCCTCTTGTGTTGCTGCAGCCACAGCTCCACACTCACCGGCCGTACCTGCCGACTGCGAGCTGTGACAACAACATGCGCTAAACCATATCTCACCTTTAAACCGGAGTCATAATGGCTGCCATAAACTGCAGCAGTGCATGTCAGATCGGTCAGGGAGCTATACATAGGACGTAGAGAAGAGGCGGCGTGCAGCAGCTCTGCCGGCTCTAATGGTGCTTGCTGTTTCATGGAGCACGGTTCATCCATTAGTAAGGAACGCAGCACAATCCTTGCACACCGCAGTCAGGTCAGATCAGTCCATCTATCAAACGCTGGAACACGGAGGATCGTGCTACACATCCAAAATATGGAGGAAAGCTGCTAGCAGCTGGAGTGAGATGAGTAGGTGTAGCAACAACCATAACTATATGGATAAATAATGTATTGTGTGTGTGTGTGTGTGTGTGGCATGCAGTCTCAAGCCAGTCCCTGGGATTATCAGTAGGCTAATGCTAATAGAAGCAGGATAATCTAGGGTGGGTTTAATCTTATTAAAAGCTGCACTGACATGGAGTGCAGTGAGCATGAGTAAGCTCTCTGTTTTTGCCATGGAGGTAAAGCCTTCAGTCTTGGTTTTTAGCAGATGAAAATCAAAGTATCAAAAACGTGCTGACAGATTTCAGTCATTTTACTGCATGTTAGGTCAAGGGGCAAGAAGCAAGTGATTCATTTTTGGATGTATATCAAAAGGATTTCTTAACATTTTAAGATACTGGAGTATATTTTAACATGTTTGTTCATATCCCATGATTGTGGGTGCATTCAGAGTTTCTATTTGAGTAATGGTTCTGATACCAAAAGCATATTTCAGTTGGCAGTTCCTATAGTTATATGCATATCAGCTGATTGATATACTGCACTTCTAATAGAGAATATCTAACCAACAATCACGATGTTCCACAAATATCACAAAGTCGAACAAATATTAACAAGGTTAGACATTCTAGTGTGTGCCCTCTGTGTACGTGTGTGTGTGTGTGTGTGTGTGTGTGTGTGTGTGTGTGTGTGTGTGTGTGTGTGTCAGTGGTGCCACCTGGCAGGGCCTCGGCAGTGAGGCTCCGGTTGCAAGACTGCAGCAGGAGATTTACACAGGGCAAGTGGTGGTTAGAAGCATGGCGGTGGTCACCATGGTGCCGGCTTGCACTTTATGGCTCTGGCCTTTGGCCTTGGTTTAAATCATTACTGGGTGCACAGTGTGCAGTAATTAATAGCTCTATCACGTATGTGTACATATATATCATGTATGGTAATGATATATACATCAAAATAGAGATTAAGTAACAAGATGAGAAGGTCTGCTTTTCACTGATCCATTTGTCTTTTTATTCAGAACTTTGACACAAACAAAAATAAACACAAACCAAATGGAAAAAGTGTGTACTACTGTAAAACAACTTCATTAAGTAATATTTCCTCAATATGTGCTTCTAAAGGCATTTTCACACCTACATGGTTTGGTCCGGTTCAGTCGGACTAGGATTAGTTTTCCCCCTTGATAATGGTCGTTTGTGCAGGTCTGAACATGGCAATGGCACCCAGGTGCACGCCAAACCAACCCCACAAGTCCGGTCAAAGGAGGTGGTCTCAGTCCAGTTCCAAACAAACTCTGGCTGAGCTACATGCCTCAGTTACTTTACAATATTCCTCTCTCTAGGGCTGGGCGATAAATAGATTTAATCGATTAATTTGATTTTATGTTTTGGCACGATGTGTAAAATGGCTACATCGAAAAATCAAAATTTAAAAAAAAAAAACTAATATCTTACTATTTTTAACAGGGAAAATGTGGCAGCTGGTCGCTCTCNTTAAAAAAAAAAAACTAATATCTTACTATTTTTAACAGGGAAAATGTGGCAGCTGGTCGCTCTCCGTCAATCAAGCCTGTTCCTGTTTTGTGCGCGTTAAACCTACAAGCCTTGTTTATACTTTCCGTGAGTCTGTCTGTGGATGTGGTTACACCTTACCAATCAGCCGTCCATCACGTTCGTTGATGCCACGCCCACGAAGCTTTCAGCAGGTCAGATGTGCTAGCAAAATGGCAACAAACACTTCAACTGAAGATGAGCTTGTTTCTAAAAAAGGTAATGTCACTTCATCACGTCAGTCATTTGGAAGTGGTTCGGTTTTGCGCTTCACAGCGTGGAGCAAACCAGCGTGTTCTGTAAAGTTTGTAGGAGCTGTAGTTACTAAAAGTAGCAGCACTTCAAATGTATTTCAGCAGCTGTGACAGAAATATGCAGCTGAGTGGCAGCAATGCGGCACTGCAAGATGCAGATCTGCATTCAAAGCGCAGCGAAAAAGTAAATGAGGTTACTGCATCATGTTCCAGCGTCATGGCATCTGATCAGAGGGTCTTCATACGGTGGAATAACATGTCAGAGCATCAAGCCAGAGGCAGCAGACAGGNCAGAGGGTCTTCATACGGTGGAATAACATGTCAGAGCATCAAGCCAGAGGCAGCAGACAGGCTGGTTCACAAGGAACCTGGACATCGCTGTAAAAACCTTTCATTTTAAAAGTTTTGGTTTAGAAAGCCCTACAATTTTATTTAAAAGTTTCAATGGTTGTTTTTATTACTTTAATAAAGAAAATACCTATTTGAATTATGTTTTTTTTTTGTTTTGTTTTGTTTTTTTAGTTTAGAGAAAAACAAACAAACAAAAAACAAAAAAACTGATTAAAACTGAAAATCATCCAGAGTGAAAAAAAATCGAGATTTTGTTTTTAGGCCATACTGTCCAGCCCTACTTCTCTCTAAGGAACTCAGACGTGTGCAGCAGATGAGGTTATGAATTAACAGACCGCCACAAGAACGTGTGTCAAATCAGATCAAAACTCACCCTTTAAAAACTGGCTGATCAGCTGAGTGACTTTATCTATCAAAGTTATTGATCACTAACACATGTGAGGCAAATACAGTTNGATCAGCTGAGTGACTTTATCTATCAAAGTTATTGATCACTAACACATGTGAGGCAAATACAGTTTGAAATGTAGCCCAGATTTCATACTATTGAAATTTACCTCCTGAATGAAGCAGGTCTTAATTTTTGCGTGTCTGTTTTATGAATAGCTACCGCGACATGTAAATCAGGAAATATCACAGTAACACCTCTTTCAAGGCTAACGCTAAAATGTGTCGTTAACAGGCGTTTATGAATGAGGGAACGTGGTTGCACTGTGATATTTGTACACAGCGATGCGGTAACTGCTGTGCTAACGTTTATGAATCTGGGCCAGTGTTTCTAAAGCTCACTGCAGCTCAGTTCACCAGAGGATGTCACAAAACTGCAGTGACAGATTTTAAAATTTGCTGCCGCCTTTCAATTGTCATCCATTTCTTATCCACGGACGCCCATGTGATTCGATTATTCCTGAGAGGTGCCATCTGAGAGGAAATTTGCTCTTAGATATTGCCTAACCATCTACACTGTAGGTGGGACGTGACCACTGGGAATGAGAAAATATGAACAAATTAGTCATTGTTAAATTTTCTCTTTGTGCTTTTAGTGAAATAAAATTGAACTGTCGTATTTTTGTTGGTGGCACAACCAAACTGCCTTTAAAAGGCTCCCAGTGGTTCCCAAACCACCAAACATCCACTAGGTTTGTCACAGCACTCAGTCACTGTATCTGTGGTGGTGCCAACACATTCTGATTAAAAAAAAAAAGGCTTAAATATGGCTGTACTTACCTCTTGCGGATAATTTTTTGGTGTTGATTATTTTGGCCGCGTACTCCTGTCCTGTGCACAGCTTAACACATCTGCGTACCACTGAAAAGGCTCCCCTGTGAAACACAGAAATAAGATATGTGTCTCAGTTTCACATTGTATAGACCACTAATTTTTAGGTTTGGAATATGTAGTGATTCAGAGTGAAAGCAAAGCAAGTCAAGACCATACCAGCGATCATGCGTGTTTGAGTCCAATATACAGTTTATACAGTATGCAATCCCCCATACGTGTTACGCTGCTGACAACCAAAACATAAAACTGTAGTTTAGTTTTCCTTTTATTGTTTTTATAATCCCCTAATCTTCCAAAATCAAATGTTCAGATGATACATCCACCTTAAAATTCAGCTTTTCGCTTTCTAACACGTATGCATGCTTGTAGAAGGCACGGTCATTTTAATTTCTCAGTATAAGCTGTGTTCTCTGCAGACTATACTCCTGGCAGAGACGGAGACATACATTGTCTTCCATGCAGCTCCGTGTTGGATCGGTTAAATAATGTTACTTCGACAAAAAAAAAAACGAATAGACATCTTGTTCGCTGTGATGGACTGCGTGTCTCAAGGTGTTTCGAGTCTCTACAAGTTTGGATTTTTAATAACAGTGGAATGAACTGAAACCACTGGCAGTTTGAAAGGTAGGAAAACAAATCTAAAAATATACATTTTGGGAAATGGTTGTCAGTAACATAACATGTACATGGAACATACTCAAACATGCAAAATCGATGGTATGTTCCTTTAACTGCAGTGAGGCACAATGGTTCGGTGGTTCGTGATGTCATGATGGATACTAAATTTGGTTGATTTTTAAATGTGATGTTTGACAGACATTATTGACCTACAATGCAGTCCAAAACAGAATTCCTAGAGCAACTCACTCACAGCTGGAAAAAATAAAACTAGCTGTCAAAAATCAAAAAATTTTGCTCTTTTTTAAGTTTCCAAAATTGAAATTGACAGTAGCTTTCCCAAGTCGGCACACAATAGTCACAGCTAACCATTCACTAAGCTTTACTGCAGTGCTTAATAAATAGCTCTGAGTCATAAGCCTAATAGGCTACCATATGAAGCCTATTTAACAATAATTATGACATATTTAATTGTAAGATTTGTCATCATTTAATCGGAAAGAGTCGTCAGCACACCTGCGACTTCTTGACGAATGACAAAGACAATGGTGAAGCTCTGAGGCTTGCTTAATGACTACAGTTAAATTTTGGCTGAGAGCATTTTCTGCATAGTCATCATTTTTTACAGGCCTGACGCATAATAGACCTGATGTCATCTGCTCGCTCCCGCATTAAAGGACCTGCTGCCAGGATTTGTCTGCTTAATAGGCTCCCGTGAGGTTCCTTCATACACGGTCAGCATTTTCTAAATAACGTGCAGGCATGTGAGAGAAACAGCATCTGAGAAAAAGGGCTAAAATGAGCACTGAGACTCTGTGTGCATTTAAAGGGCTCTTCCACCGAAAATCTTCTATTTGAACATCAAACTCAAATGCTTCTGAACATGCAGGTCAACAGATGGACGTGAAGAAGTGGACTGATCTAGAGTTTATGAGAAGTTTTTATGGATGTTGGATTCATTTAATCCCGTGAGAGCTGGTCACTACCCAAATCTAGCTAAAGATGACACTTAGAACGTTTTTACAGGTAATTGCCAAGTTTAAGGTGGAGTAGGTGAATCAGATCTAACCTTCATCTGTCATGATGACCACAGACTCCGTGAAGCCAAAGTTTGGCTTGAAAAATTTGATTTGGTTTGGTTTTTGACCAGATTACAGTCATCTGAAGACCTTAAGCAAAGCAACAGTTCTCATTAAAGGTTGCAATGCAAATGGCAGCTTTAATCGCCTTAAAAATGCAAGGAATATATTTGAGAATGCACTGTACAACTGAAATCTATTCTTAGTGAGACCTTTCATATTTATAAGGTCCGGTATTAATCTGGAAAAAACTTAAGTTGAAGTCCTTTGAAAGTGTCTAATTATAGTTCTAAAATTAAGTTTAGCATCAGTAACTTTCATCCAGTCTAACTGGCAACTGACAGGATGTTTTCAGTCTTTCTGAAACGTCAAAAGCAGCTTCAAAAATCATCCTTATCAGCTGCTCAATCTTTCGCTACTGCCCAGTAAATTTACAAGACAAACTCTAAGACACTGTTAATTCTGTTGCATCTACATCATGTAACATTTGCGCCCTCTGTATTTGACCGACATGCATATCAAATCAGCCAGATGCATCCTCTTGTGTAACACAAGATGCACAAGAGGATGCACAAGAGGATGTAGGTGCTCTACGGCACCAGATCAAAAAAAAAAAAAAAAAAAANAAAAAAAAAAAAAAAAAAACACAGGGGAAGTTTAAATTTGTGGAAAGCTACTGTCAAGGTCGAACAAGCCAAGACGAAATTACACAAAATACATATTAGCTAAATAGATTCAATGGGGCCTTTCAAAGGATTTAAATCCAATTGTAGCTAAATCAATATCCATTTCTAATAGTGTGCTGTTCACACCAGTCATACATGCACCCCTGTTTTAAATGGCTCTTCCTATTGTCTGTCTACTCAGCATAGAACAGGAAATCAATGTGTTAAAGTACTTTTCATAGGGATCGTGTCCAATTAAGGGAAATAAGACCCAAAAGGAAGTGATTCACAGACACAGTTGTGTATATGGATTTCATGAGCTATACTAACCACACACACACACACACACACACACACACAGAGCTACTTTTACACATGCACAGACACACACATATGTCACTGATACCAAATGCCACAGCTGTGCCTGGAAAGTTCACACTCTGCGAGGTGAGGTAGTATCTCTCGTCAAGGCTAAATATGCTTTCACACACACACACACACACACACACACACACACACACACACACACACACAGAGTTAAATAGGGTAACAGGCCGTGAATCAACCGCTTTTCAAAGTCTGGTCTGGCACCCAGAAATGGGGTATGGAGAGATTAAAATGGATCCCTAAATTATGTGAGAGGAAATTGGTGTCTTCAGCACTGAAGGCTTTTGTAACTGGATAACTGCAACATTCTGGTGTGCTGTTACAGTCTCACAAGTCCGTGTAATGTAGACAATTTAAGCGCTGCAAGCTTTGTAAATTTATACTGTAGATCCAAGAGACTGACACAACTGTAGGGTAATATCCAAAACTGAGGGAAGAAAATGAACATCATCTGATAAGCTTTATCTGCTTTTACAGATTCCCTTTTAGCAGGCGTGAGAGATGGCACAAGCTTGACAGAAAGCTACATTAAAAACGGTTTTAACGCTCATATTATCATTCACAGCTTCAAATTAAATTGAATTATTAATGATACAAGTGATCATTGCAGTTTCTGTACTGATATATCTGTAGACCTGTAACATTTACTGTGTGTCATTTACTTCATAAACAACTATTTATTATTGCGGCTGCTCTTTTCATGTTCTGCTGCACTGCTAAGGGACTTTGTTCTGAAAACATGAAACTATGGGGTTTTTTTTGGAACTTTAATAGTAGCTCTTGTGTAATGGGGAAGGGTGGGCCAGCATTGAGTTCCTGTCTGGAAGGCATTCATTAAATAATTTTGCATATATATAATGTCAAAAAGGAGCCATTGGAGAGAAAGGAGAAAGAAGGAAATAAGGGGAAATGGACTCAAAGGCACCGACGAGAGGCACACCCACACTCACACTCAGAAAGAGGAAGGAGCATGAGGCCTGATGTCAAAGGTCGAGACAGAAATGGTGCTGAAAAAGTTTATCAACAAGCTACTAAAAATGAGTTGCAAAAACACAGAAAAAAGCAAGGGAAGATGACAAGGTCAGAAGAAGGGTCCAGAAAAAATGAGGGGAAAATAAAAATGAAGGATGGAATCCAGGAAGACATACTCGATCCTGACAATGAGCCGTTGTTAAACGTGTTGATAGATGAAATTTCAGTGGAAGATCTTGAAATTACAGCGACAAGTGTCGAACAGCTGTATGAAGAAGTGCAAAGGGTGGAGAGAACCTGGGAAGAATCTTCTGAAGTTGAAAAAGCTGTGAGTAAACTTGAGAGCACGTTCAAGCGATCAGAAAGTTTACTCTCTGCAAGTGTGTTCAAACGTCTGGCAGGAGAAGAGAATCCCAATGTTAATGATCAACCTGAAGAAGAAGAAGATCCATCATCTGTTCTACTACCTGTCTGGGAGGTTGTAGAAGAAAGGTCACTACTTGTGTTGCTGGCTGTTCAGGAGGGAGAAGGATCGCAACCAAGAGAGGAAGAGAGACCACCACCTGTCCGAGTGGTGTATGAATCATCAGGATCGTCAGACCACAGGAAAGGAGGAAAGAGAGCATGGGCAGAAAAGGCCGGAGAATGCAGTAAGAAAAGAAGAATTATAATTAAACGTTGATTTACTATTGATTCATATAGCTGTAAAAGAATGATTAAATAACTAACGTTAATGATAAGTAAGTATGTGTGTGGTTAACATAAATTGAGAATGTTGTTACCTCATTTCTGTGAAAGTGATAAGGGTTTTGAGCTTACAGGTTTCACTGATGAGTGAAGAAAGATGTGCTACACGCCTGTATACAATGTGTGTGAATAAAATGTGAAATGGGGTGAGAAGTGAGTGCTTTGATGAGAAATAAAATCAAGAAAAGCACTTAATAATGAAGCAGTAACAATTATGGAATATGTGATAAAATCAAGTAATCATGTTTTAAAGTAATCCTGAGTACACTTAAAATGTGTTTTAAATCAAGTAACAATGATATGAGTGATTTTTGATGCATTTATATTGTGTATTAAATTGAAGTGAACATGATCTATGTAACTTTTGACACAGCTGTAGCTGAATGACCAGTACTGGGTGCGGTGCTGATTATTGAGTGATTTTTGCTGATCATGTAACTGAAAATTTCAATAACAGGAAACAGCTTGAGTGGAAGAGTACCTAAGTTCCTTAAACCAGGCTAGGAGACGTTAAGGGTGTTTTCCATTAGTAAGCAATAATGTTGAACAACATAGGTGAGATAATAATTGTCCAATAAGAGAGCAAAAGTAGTAAAATTACAACTGTGATTGGTTCAATAACTTTGACGATATAGAAGCCGAACCAATGTGATTGAGTTGTGAAAATGATGTCATGAGTGGTATAAAAAGTAAAGTTTTAGCGTTTTTAGGAGAGGAACCTTACAGAGGCAAGGGGAGACCCTGCCCGACGAATCATCCTACAGGGGATGAAAAAGCATCAAGAAAAGAAGACCCAAAATGGGCGACGAAAAATAACTCCGCAGATCTCCGGAGGGAGATTGCGGTGTCTTTGCTCTTTTCTTAAAGGACTTTTGAGGTCAAAGCTCGAGTTTGAGAAGATGAGTTTTTGAAAGTTGAGATTGGAATTTAAGAGTGTTTTTTTTTCCCTTTTTATGGGGTAAGATGATTTTTATGTGTGATTTTATTGAAGTGATTTTGAAGTATTTTCAGTGATTTTGAAATGATTTCTTGTATTTTTGATCTTTTTTCTAAATTCTTGATATTGCTGCTTTTGATCATTTTTCTGCTGTATGCTTGAGCAACTGCAAATAAAAATAACTCCTTGTAGTTAAAGTAGCAGTCTTTTATCCTTTTTGATTGGTTCTTTTTGACAATTTTGAGTATTCTTAGCCTCTCCTTGATGATTTAAAATAACACAGCCTGTGTACAAAGCATTCATGAGTTACATAGGGGTTTCTGAAAGGTTAACTTGGACCCAATGATGATTAAACAGCACCTTAGCAGTAAAAGTATACTTATTGCTAAAATTTATTCTCACAACTATAACAACTGTTGCATATAAGAAGAATAGCTGTCGTTAACTAAAGTTCATACAGTAATGTTAATGGGGCGGGCCACGTCTTAATTGAAGCTGTATGTGAAAAGGGTGAGGCTTTAGGATGAAGACAGTTAGTGGGTGAGATGAATATTCTTCAAACTAGCCTTGAATCATAAGACTAGAATTCTACATTTGAACTGATGTGGACTGGTCTCGATCACCTTGGTGTGGGGCTAGCCTAGACCGCCTGTATTGGGGTCTCAGGGTAACAATAACAAATATTACATCAGAAACAAGACTCCCTTTGAGATGATAGTTGGTTGAATGCCACAAGGTTCTGCTCATTTCCTCAGGTTTGTTGCGAGCAGAGCTGAATGATACGACCTAAAATTTATATTGTGATATATTTTGAATTTCAGAATTCTTTCTTTATACGACTTTATTCTAAAGCGAAAAAAACATTAGCATGAAAAAAAAGGGGAAGGTAACAACACTGCAAAAAAATAAACAGAGCTACAAAAGTAGCTTCATCATTTAGGAAACGTCTGTCATCATTTCTCATTTCTTCCCCGAAATATCCAAATACTGTTGCGCCTTGTTAAGAATCAGCCTAATCATCTCTAATCAAATTGAATTCATGGCCGCAAGTGAGAGATCTGCACTGTTTAGAAAGTCCAAGGAGAAACTCCTCCTTTATACTGGATACTTATAAAGCACATTTCTAACTGAAGTAGAAGTACACATCGGCAGCAAAGTGGGTATATCTTAAAAACTGATAAACTAGCAGTTTATCATAGCTGGTTGATCGTTAATTGTTTATTTCAAAGCCGAGTCGTAGGTGACACCTCCAGTACAGAACATGCTAATGACCTGCAAGAAAACACAGAGCTCATAAGGTATTTCCTGGATTATTCATCATCTTTTCTGCTCTTCGTCGATTTACTATCAGGGTCATTCATTCATTAACAGCTTAACGGCTATCTAAACCATCTGGAAAAGAGTGTAATCATCAAAAACAACTGTTGTAATATTATTTTAAAACTGCAGAAAGATTAGAATGTGCCATCCAAAGAATTCGTGCTCAACACTGGTTTCTCACAATCGTGGCGTATCTGTTGGCGTATTTATTGTGATCATAACTCAATTTCTAGAGTTTACTGTTCAAAATGTACTGTTTTGTATGTTTGATTTACTGTAATCTTGGATGATATATTGATATTGATTAAAAGGCCAAACCAGCAATTGTGCATGTTTGAGCCAACCCGCACATTATGTTACTGACAATTTCTAAAATGTAAAACCGTAGTTTAGTTTTCCTGTTATTTTTTTCAAATCCCCTAATCTTTCAAAATCAAATCTTCAGGTGATACACACAAATTCAGCGTTTCACCTTCGAATACATATGCACTGCTAAAGAAGGGACGCTCATTTTAATTTCTTGGTAAAAGCCAAGCCGTCTCCTGGGACTATATTCCCTGGTGGAGACATGTATTGTCTTCCGTGCAGCTCCGTGTTGAATCTGTTAAATGAAGTTACTTCGACAAAAAACCTAATACAGTTTTGTTCGCCATGATGGATTGCGTGTTTCAAGTCTCTACAAGTTGATTTTAATAATGTACTGGAATGTACTGAAACCAATGACAGTCTGGAAGGTAGGAAAAACATTCTAAAATTTACCGCTAAAGTAGCAATTTGGGGAAATGGTTGTCAGTAACATGTATGTGGATTGTATACACTGGGCTCAAACATGCACAATTGGCGGTATGATCCTTTAAGAGTAGGGCAGCACGATAGTGGAGTGTTAACACGGTTTCTTTCTGTGTTGAGTTTGCACATTGAGTTTGCAGGTTGTTCCAGCGGCTGAGTGGATTTTCTCTAGGCTCTCCAGTTTCCTCCCACTATTCAAAGACATGCAGGTTAGGTGCAGGTGTAAATGAGTTTGTCTGCATCAGCCCCGTGATTGGCTGCTGACCCATCCAGGGCGTCCCCCCGGCTCTCACCCAGCAAACATTAGCACGGTCAGGACATGGTGCACACTTGTTTACTTGACAGGGTACAGAATCGCAACAAATGCAGCTGACCGTGGACAAGAGACTCTTTTTTTTCTGGTTATTTGCGTCACAAAGTTGCGGTTCTCATATTAGATCTTTTACCAGGGGGATGNGGGGGGGGGGGGGGGCAATACTTGCTCAAATCACCCAATATTCATTTTGTAACAGAGGTGCGTTGGCATCAGATGAATCCTGGAATATGACCTGATTTTTCTTAAGCTCTCCTGCACAGCTCAGCCATACGCAGTGGTGTGTTTGCTTGCCTTTGGAGATGTGAGATACTCAGATATTGAAGGACAAAGGCCAAACAAACTGCACAGATTATTTTAACTTCAATATCTCTTTCTGTGCTCACATTTGCATCCATGGCAGGCTAACAACATAAATGAAAAAAGTACGAACCAATCTTGTTTTTCTATTTTTTCTTCATCCAAAGTAATGCGTGGCTTCTCTGCATGCAGCCAATCAGGCTACCAGCAAATAACCAACCATGAACAAAAGTGATGTGTGTGATGCTCTGCAGCTACAACATATACAACACCTGAGGATGAGAAATTATTTAATTGTTTCTCTAACATCACATTAAAGTAAAATTGCTAAGGAACTTGTGTGTTTCTTGCTAAGTGGCGACGATGACCTTTAACGTCACTATAATTTACGACAGGCACTAAAGACGTGTCTGGTGCTCAGCAGTGTATTTTTCTCTTATGGGATAAGTAATGGGCATCAGCTTAATAGGCGCTGAAAGGTTAGATTATTACGACCCATCTTTCAACAAAACATGCCATTTGTTGAATCAGGACTATAGGAGTGTTGCAAAAGATGCATTATCTGGTGTCATCTTCTACCAAAATGCTGCTAAAGCTTCCAGAAAGACATCACTCCTTCATATGATGCCCAAAACTATTTATGAAAATCATATAAATTGAGTTATAATGCAGTTTGGAGACCAGCAGAATGTATTCTCTGTGCAAATCTTTTTTTCTAACTTTGTAGATATTTATTCAAGGAGGATTTCTGACTTTAAGCATGCAGAAGCTGTTAAGTCTGCAAAACCTATTTTCACATAGGCTACTTACCCCACAACTGCCAAATAATTTCATTAAACATTTTGCTGCACTTACCTCCTCTTGAGTTATGTGTTGACCCCCAAAATTAATTTCTCTTTACTTTAAAATGCGCAATACTGAGCTAAATACACTTTAGAGGGTTTTTTTTTTAAGTTTGAGGTCAACGAGAGAGCAATTCAATTTGAAGCTCGCAACTAAGTGTTGGCAATATTTTCTGCGCGACGTTAAATGCCAATAAGGATTATTTGATTAAATAAAAGAGAAAAACACACAGAAAGGAAAAGAGAGAGAGAGAGAGCGTATTTTGAGACCTGTCATCCCGAAAAAAGCACGGACGCACACGCGCGCGCGCGCACACACACACCCACACACACTCACGCACTGGCCTGCAGAGTCGCTCTGCTCTGCCTGGAAACCAGCCCTTCTTCTCCACCGCTCATCCACCTGACACAGCCCGCTAACAGCGACCCAAGCCCGCATAAATAACTTCAGACAGCAGCCTCACTTACTTCCCCAGCTCCTCATACAGCTGATATTCGTCCGTGAATCGCGTACAGGTTGTGGTGGCCATGGCTCTATCTCTGCACTCTTCTTCTCCTGCGGCCTGGAAATTTCTTATTTTGTTTTTAATCTGCGTGAAAAATGCGGCTCCGCCTAGTAGCTAGACGGCCGTTAGAGCGGCGACGGGGCGGTTAAAAATGTCCTCGCTGTTGGCGCGTGAAGGACGGTTTGGTACAGAAAGCTGAAACAACCAGGGTGGTGCTGCGCGCGCTGTCACTCTCTCTTTTCTCTCTCTCTCTCTCTCCCCCCCCCTCCGCTGTCATCGGAAGTGTAAGTACAATGACTTCCGTTTGAAAATTAAAATCACTTTCAAAATAAAACGATAAAATAAAATTTATAGCTGCCACCAAGCAGAGGTGGACATGGCTCCAACAACAGGGCTCCAGCCAGTGTATCACGTGACCCATTGTTTCTCACATTGGGTTCAGTTTTTAAATAATTATTTATTTATATTATTATATATATTACATATATAATTATTTATATTATTAGTTATAATATTTACATTTATTCATTTTTATATATTTTTATCACTTGTTTTCCCTGTACTTTGACTCTAAAGCCACTGTAACAAGTAAATTTCCCCAGTGTGGGATTAATAAAATTTATCTTATTTTATCTTATCTTATCTTACATTTTTCTAATTAAATACATATAAAATACATTTTAATTACACACCAAAGCTGCCTAGGAAGTCAGTCAGCATTGGTTATTAAAGTATAGTGCGGTGTGCAAGTTGCCCCGCTCCAACCTGGTCAAAAGGACCAGGAAAGGTGCAAACACAGAAACAAAACAAAAGTTTGTTTTAGTTTAATAATGAGAGATGACACTAAGGCTGGTAAAAGGTCAGAGGTCAAGGTCAAGATCGGTCCAGACTGTCAGTATAGAGTCAGAAGCCAGTATGCATAAGGCAGAATAAGGCCAACGTAAGGTCAGAGGACAAAACATGACCAGGATAAAACCAAAATAAAGCTAGAAGCCAGAATGATAAATTTAAGATTTATGTTGAAAATACATGTTGGCTTATGTGAAGATTTAGCTCAGTGCTTTGCATGTTTGAGGTCCAGTGTTTAATCCCCAGCATCTCCACTTCTCTCTTCACTCATTTCCAAACCTGTAATGATTAAATCCTTGGATTATAATAACTTTATCTCCAGGACTCATTTGTAAAATGATATGATGATCCCTGACTGCCCAAAGTCATGAGGCAGGAAAAGTAAATCGAATTGAAGGGCTGATGGTTTAATCCTTAGACTGGCAGGATAAATCTGAGTTGGGGAGTGAATGAACAGCAGCACCTGTCCCTCCCTCATTATCACCACTGAGGTGACCTTGAGCAAAGTACCAAATCCCCAAATGGTCCAGTGAAGCAGAGAAGTCTGTGGTTGTACTGGGCAGCTTCCAGATGTGAATGTGTGTGTGAGCAGTGTGTTCCTGCAAGAGAACACCCTCAGATAAATAAAGGTTAAAATAAAAATAAAAGCCCCCCCCCCGTGACTGACCCTCAACAGGACAAACGGGTACAGACAATGGATGGATGGATAAAATAAAATAAAAAAATCAGATAAGGGCAGACTATTTTATGATTTAATTAGGATCCACAGGTCTGTGTTTTTTTTAATAGATTTTGAACATGATTAGAAGTTAGTTATTTTCTGAGGCTATGTCCTTTTTAATATTAGAGTATTAGAGGCAACTGATACTTAACATTTGAGGTGATTATATTAGTTGGAGTAGTGAAATGGTAGAAATGGGGGAGGTATGATACACTTACCGCCATGCAAATGTTTCATATTCACCGACCAAATTGCAAAATACAATTCAGCTATCATTTTACTGCCATTTTACTGCTGATACATTTCTTTCCAATAACAATTTGTATTGCACATACACAATAGCAGGAGCTGCATTTACCTGTGTAGTTTTGTAACTATAGATTTTTGTTGATGTGGATGTTATTATTTTATTCATAATGGCAAATGACTGGACGTCAGATACTGCAATTACATTTTTTTCTGTTTTGTTTAAAGTGACAAATTGTAGCTTTATTTTGAAGAGTCCTCTGCGGGCTAAGTGTTGCTAACTTGTTAGTTGAGTTGGCAGCAGCTTCACCACGGCGGAGAAAGCGCTCTCTGCTGCCCTCTGGTGGACAGAGCGCAAAAACAGCGAACACACCCTCCCCCTGCACCGGGCGCACTTCCAAATAGGGGCAAATATGAGCAACCGGGTTTGTGCTGTCAAAATATGCCGCCATGCGCATTTATGTATGCGTTTATCTGGATTTAAACATGATTATGTGACATAATTGTCTGATTGATAAACACGATACAAAATTAAACTGAATTATCCTGAAATAAATTTAAATTGCTAATACTGATAGTAAAACATTTAGTGCTTCAGTAAATGTTACATGTTGTATGAAGTAAAGAGATTTATATCATAAAACAATATAGTGCTTTTGTTGACTGGATAGTAAGTTTGAAAGTGCATTTTAACTTCATGTTGAATGCTGTCAGTATGGACAGCGGTGTAAAGTAACTAAGCAGACAGACAGACAGACAGACAGACAGACAGATAGATAGATAGAAGGGGGAGGAGTCATCTGGATTTTGTAAAGAATAAGGAAGCAGCTGAAGTAAAGGAATTCTTCATTTTATTTCATTTTATTACATCATGAACTCCAGTGAGCGGTGAAAGAAATGATTTTACTGTGAGTTAAAGAAAAGTTTGGTTGTTATTACAGTTTGTCATTTTATTTCCAGTGGATTTATTTGTTTTCAGGGCAACAGCCCCTAAAAATAGGTTAGTCCTGTTTATCTATTGTGTCCTTATGGTGGTGATTTTCTCTCAGAGCTGTGTGTGTGTGTGTGTGTGTGTCTTCATTGCAGCAGCCTGACAGAGTTAACATGCAGATGGTAGAGGAAGTCGGCGTACGATGCTCCTCCGTTGGGACTCTTGTCCTCCACCAGGTGGCGCTGCAGGGCCTCCTCGCAGGTGTCACCTTGCTTCACCACCCACAGCTGAGAGATAGAGAGAGAGAAACACAGACACACATGCAGTTCAGTCAGTATTCTTCATCCCCCTGTCCCTTTCATTTTGGCCCTCTCACTGTGGGCTGGTAAAGCTTCATTTGGTCAGCAGCTCACCTTGCGGGCGTACGGAGCCTGGGAGTTCAGTGTGTCTATGAGAGATCGAACACTCATGGACAGAGGGTTTTCCAGAGCAGGAAGCTTAGTCTGGATGACACACACACACACACACACACACACACACAAATACAACAAAAGCCACAGTGCTCATTACAGTCTGTCAGAAACACCACATGGCCACCATTCAGTTATTTATATGAGCTAATATTATTTTTTTTTACCTTCCATCCCATTCTCACCTCCTTCCTCCCATACTTCCTCCCATAACTGATAACTTTTAATGATACTGCAGCTTAAAATACAGTTTCAATGAATTTACATTAATGGTTTTATTTTAAAATGCCTGGTTAGGACGTTTAAGATTGAAGATGTAGTAGCCTGGTATTATTGGAGCGATTTCTTAAGATGTTCATAACTGCTGTGCAGTATGATGAACATTGATGAGCACTTATGTAAGCAATTTTTTGCTGTTTTCTTAATTAATCATGAAAATTGTCATGAAATGCTCAAATCCATTTCAGTTGAGCTCACTGGTCTCATTCGAGCTGCACATCTCTCTGATCTCTCACCTCTCCAGAGGGCAGGGAGGAGAAGCAGCTGATGTTGAAGAGCTGGACCAGGGTGCATGCTGGGACATGTGTACCCACCCACAGCAGCAGGGTGAGGGGTGCATGGACCAAGTACAGACCTCCTGGCTCCAAGCTGGAGGCGCTGCAGCGCACTGCCTCCTGTGGGCTTGGAGAGCTGGAAACATCAGCTGATGGCAGCTGCAGGTGACCAGGACATGAAAATGAATTAAAAAATAATCTCCCAAAAATATCTGTCAACTCTCAAATAACAGACTGACATAATGGTCAAGTCTTAAATAATCGCCTTGGGGATGGAGGATGGGAAGTTAAGTTGAGTTTGCATTGACAGACACATGTTAAAGGAAAGCAGATCAGAAAGAAGGCAGGCTTCTTGCTAAAACATGAAATCTACTTGTAAAATAGAAAATTAGAAAAGAAGGCCTATCTGTAACAACAGTTAATGAAGGACTAATTCAGTTGAGGTAAAATGACAGTATTTTAGAATTTGTGATATACTAACTGATATATATGTAGGCTAGGCTACAAATGGAAAAACGTGTGATACTTAAGTTACAATGTTATAGGGAGGGAAAGACAGTCGCCCCCTGGTGGCTGGTGTGATCCTACCAGAATTGTGTCATGCTGCACACTGCAATTTGACAGCAGATACAGATAAACTGCTTAAATTTGATTTGACTTAAGCTTTATTGATTCTGATTATAAGTGTGTAACCATAGCTAAACTAAACTAAACCACTAAAAAATATGCATTGAGGTAGGTTATAAGCAGCTTAGTTATTAGTCACAAAAAGTGACTAATAATGACAGCATTTATCTATGCTGAGCATCTGATTTAACCCTGCTGCTGTACTTTAAGTATATTACAACAAGATAACAAATCACAGTTTGCTGGCACAGTGTCTGAAACCATACAAGCCACCTTTTGTTGCAGGAGAATTAGCTAATAGCTAATGCTAGCTTCACTGACCAATACTAAAGTGAAAGAATTTATTACCTTAAAAAATGTCAAATCCTTATGGTGATAATTTTTTTCAAAATTTTAAAAGACAAAAACTACCTTTAAGTTTCACATTGTGTCCAATAATTCCATAAAGTACAACATGCTTAAAATGGACAAATTTTAAATCAAAGCAAGTCCTGTTCAACTCAAACTATTACATAGAAACATCAGTGATTAAATGTCAGTATTGCATTGCGATCATGATCAAATTGTTTCTGCAGCCCTTAAAGTAATGCCTACTGAAAATAATAAAGAATTTGAGGGATGTAGATTCATTATTTCGTGTCTTTCTACTGTGCTTTTGCACTGACCAGAGGCAGCAGCAGTGGGTAGAAGTGTGTGGCGGTGCTGTGCGTGTCCATGCTGAGCAGCTGGCAGCGCTGCTGCAGCCGCTGGTTCACGGAGCTACGCAGGCCTGGCAGCAGCACCTCGCTCTTCCTCAGACTGTTGATGTACACAGGAAGAGCCCGCAGGTACTGAGGGAGGATGAGCTAAAGGACACACATATACACACACACAGTATGTAAGGTCAAACAGATTTAAACTCATCACGTAGTTGTCTGGCTCAGTGACAAAGATGAATTAACATAAATATGATTCCTGAAGTTAAACTTTAATGGTAACAGACATGTAAAATAGGCGAATATGCAAGAACAGACAACAAAGGAGAAAATTAAAGCTCAAAACTTGAAGATACTCTGCCAAAGCTGTACAATTTTCTTTTATTTATTCTTTTTTTCAAATACTAGAAATGTATAACCTCACGTGGACCTGCATCAATGCCAGCCATGACATTTTGGGGGGGAACACCTAAATATTGTACTCAGGCTCTCTACAAGAATAACCTGCCAAATTTACAGTAAATCTGACTCATGACAACTGAGTTAAGGACATTTAAACTCAACATGTTGCTGTAATAGCACCTTCTTCTTCTTTTCCTTTCGGCTTTCCCTTCAGGGGTCACCACAGCGAATCATCTGCCTCCA
>VXCM01003546.1:4609-19823 GCA_014773175.1 Lucifuga dentata
ATTCATTTTATGTCATACTGGAATGAACTGGAACCAATGAAGTCTGGGAGGTAGGAAAAACAATTCTAATATTCACCGCTCCAGCAGTAATGTAACATGCATGCAGGTTAATTTAATAGTCTCAAGCATGCAAAATCACCAGTATGCTCCTTTAGTTCTCAAAAGTTTCATGAGATGTGGTGATGTCAGATAAACGTCGTTTCATCCTACTACATGTGCTGATGTACAGCTGGTATGACAATATACTCCTGATTGGTTGGTTGATTGATTGATTGATTGATTCCATAAGACAAAAACCTTTGCTAAACGTGTTAAAGGTCGCTGACATCATAACTGGAGTTATGAAACGTGATCTGCTCTGTTTCTTGTCCAGCTAATGGCTCCGGTGACGACGGCTGGTCGATGCACGTGCAGGCGGAGGTGCGGGCCATTGACGGTTACCCGGTCGTCCTGCCCTGCACCTTCAGCCACCCGCAGCACCAGCAGCACGCCGCACTGCAGGTGCTGTGGCGTCTGGGTCACGGTCAGGGTTCCACCGTCCTGTACCGTTGCACCAGCCGGTCCGGGGCGTCCTCCTGTGAGCCGCGGCCCGAGCAGGACCAGCGGTACCGGCTGGAGGGAAACCCGCGTCAGCACGACCTGTCGCTGCGCATCAACAGCGCCGCCCTGCAGGACAGCGGGCGCTATTACTGCAGGGTGGAGGTGGAGGGACACGAACACATCAGCTTCGAGGACAAGATGGGGACCAGACTACGAGTGGAGGGTAGACACACACACACACACACACACACACATACATACACGCACACACACACATGCACACATACCAGAGATTTCTGACGTTCAGAGTGAAGAATAATTTCTGTTACTGACAAACATTTTCTAAAATAAAACTATATTTTAGTTTTCCTGTTATTTTGCTAAATCCTCTAATCTTTCAGCATCAAACGTTCAAACATCTTAAAATTCTATATTTCACCTGCTGACACTTTTACATGATTATAGAAGACAGGATCATTTTAATTTCTCAGTAAAAGCAGTTTTCTGCTGGGACTATATTTCCTGGCGGAGGCGTACATTTTATTCCATGTAGCTCCGTGTTTGATTGGTTCAATAAAGTTATTTAAAAAAAAAAAGAGCTGCTGTGTTTGCTGCGAATGAATGAAACCAATGGCAGTCTGGAAGGTAGGAAAAACAATTCTAATATTTACCAGGAGGTTTGTCAGTAATGTGACATGTATGTGACATGTATGTAGGCTGTATGTATTATCTATAGGTTGATTTGTAACGTATGGACGGTGGGATAAATGGTTTTGAGTTTTGTCCCTTCCTGTTTTCCGTCCTTGTCTCTCAGCTGCTCCAAAGATCGTCCGTCTGTCGGTGGAGGGCAGCGAGGCGTCGGGTTTCAGGGCCATGTGTCGGGTGCAGGGTTCCCCCCTGCCAGACATCCTGTGGGTGGGGCCGGATGAGCTGCTGTCGGACTTGCCGGCTCGCCCGCAGGCTCAGGGCTCGTCCACGCCGTTCCACGCCGTCAGCCTGCTGCCGGACGTGGAGCCGGGCCAGCAGTACACCTGCAGCGCCTCCAACCCGCTGGGCAAGGAGCAGGCCACGCTGTACGTCCTGCCCCCCCAAGCCCCGCCCCTACCTGCAGGCACAGCCCCGCCTCTGCTGCTCCTCCTCCTGTCCGTCTCTCTGGGGGCAAAGGTCATCCTGCTGGTTGGGGTTGGGGTTTGGATGCTGCAAGGAGGATCTGGATGCTGGTGGAAATAACTTATTTCATTTATAATGTCTAGAATGTTTCTGTCTTTTTCTGCCAGAGGACATTTCCTCCAATCAGCTTCTGTCGTCATGACCTTTAAACTCTGTTTGTTTGTTTGTTTAAATTTTTCTTGCATTTGTTGTCTAAAAATCTAAAAACCCTGTAAAAAAAAAAAAAATCAGGAGGACAAATTTTGGCTTTTGAAAATCTGGACAAACCTGTAAACAACAAACGGGGGCGGGGCTAGAAAAATGACGCCATATTTAATGTTTCTGTAACACTATTAGAATTTTTAATTCTGGAATTAAAAACAGAAAAACAACAAAATATTTTAGTTTCAGTCTATTTCAAAACTTTAATAGAATCAATCTGTAACATTGTAATATATAATCTATATAATATATAACCTGAAGTTTAGCTGCTGAGTAAAACTCTGAAAAGATGATATTTATCACACACAACTAACAACAACAACAACAACAACACAAACTATATGATGCATCAAAACTTGGCAACATGGTGCATTGTGCACGTACGTGCACACACAAACATTTTGCACGGTTAATTGAATAATCAGGAAAGTCGGTGTCACTGTTATTGGTTGGAACTTCATGTTTGGTTCTATAATTAGTTTTATGTTTCATAAAATAATTTTCACAGCTAATGACTTCAGCCTAGGTCAGAGGTCAGAGGTCAGGTCAGTTAGTTAAAGCTGTTAAAGCTGCATGTTAAACAGCATCATAAAGTCGGATCAGCGTGAAGTGGGAGGAGTTTGGGTGACATCACCGTGTTAGATCAGGAAGTGCTGGAAAAGTTTGGATCGTTCAGGTTTTTCTGCTGGAAAACAACATGAGCTGAAGAGCAAAACCAGAAATTAATGATGAGCAAATAGATTCAAGTTTCTACAAACCAAAATCCAGAGAGACAAAGATCACCTTCAGGAATGGTTTTATAAAAACTGACACATGGCAGGAAGTAGTATTCCTGGCAGGAAGTAGCCCGTACTCTGGGATGCACAGAACATTCCTGTTGCATGAAGTTGACAAATCTGCTTGATTGATCTGTAAAGACCAAAGCAGGAAGTGAGGATTTTGGCAGACATAACGAGCCTCTCGGTCGTCACAGAAACATGAATATCAGGACATGAACAGTTCCATTCAGAGTCTTCCACATCTGCATCGCGATGCACCAAGCCAGGCCGTACTGCAGACATGCATGATGCATTGGAGCTGCTACATGCGGCACGCAGGCCTGCAGATCCATAACAAGGCATTAGAGTCACTTCCTGCAGATCCATAACGAGGCATTAGAGTCACTTCCTGCAGATCCATAACGAGGCGTTAGAATTGCACCTGCAGATCCTTAACGAGGCGTTAGCGTCGCTCTTGCAAGCTGCTGACTGGCTGTTTGTTTCATTTTCACACTGAAAGATCGCCAGCCGCTTGTGATGCATCATATAGTCAACACGCCAACGAGTAAATGTTTAAATTATACATTCAGAGAACATTATTCTACAACATATATGATTTAAAATGCTGCGGTTAGACGAAATCTCAACTTAACATGTTTAACATGTTTAAAGTGTGTCACTGGAACAGAAAATTAGCCTGAAGATGCTGAAAACTTCATTTCTTTTCCTGCACAAGTTAGAACTTAAAGAGCAACTTAACCCTCCATGTCAATTTGACCACGCCTCCTCACATGTTCAGAAAGTGCCTTCAAACCCTAAAATAAAGGGACCGCCCCCCATGAGAATGTGTCTGTTTTAATGCCTTCATAGAGGGGCGTGGCCTAAATTAAAGTGATCTGACCTGGTTTTGAGATCTGAAGGAAGCTGCAGTTGTGATTTTCTGTGGAAAAAAGGAAATGAACATTTCTGATTGGCAGCAATGCATCAGCTGATGCATTATTAAGCAGCTTCACATAGAACTTTACAAAAATTTTCTGTTAAGTTACTCTTTAACACTTCTTTCAGATGAAGCTAAAAAATGTCTTCAAGAAAATTTTCCAGTCCAGCGACTTTAACCTGAGACAACAAAACATCCACAGTACAACGGCTGAACGAACTGATACAAGGCATTCTGTTAAAATAAAATAAATTTAAATGATAAATAAAAATAAACGATAAATAAAGCTCCATTATAGTCCAGACTAAAGTGAATGTGGTGTGTTTGCAGACGGGACACGGCGATTGGGTTGTTACACACCAAAGCTTCCTCACAGTTTACAGTCAGGTCACATGTTAGCATGTAGCCAATCATGCTACATCTGTGGCCAGTTGTGTGGAAACAATAAACAAGAAACCAAGATTGAATGAGAATTATGAGGATTTATGGGAATTAGTCAAAGTTAAGATTTGTACTAACAATTGAAGGTCAAATGAAGGTTTAGAGTATAAACATATGAAAACATGTAAACATAACTTTTTGTTGTTATGTTTGCGTGTTGTATGTTTCAGATCTGCAGATCTTTGCTGAAAAACTAAATTGTTCCAAAGCTGCATTTACCATTTGGTTTGGTTCAGTTTCACATCCAATCCAAAAATATTCAATCAAACCAAAATCTATCAGCTAAAATCATGTGACACTCTCTCTGCTGATTGGTCAGAAAGAAACTCCAAACAGGAAGTAGTTTCTATCAAAGTAAATCAGAGTAACAAAGATGAATGTGGATCCTTTCCTAGTCATAGCATCATTTGATCCATGAAGAAGAAAACTATAACAGCAGAAGCTGAATCTGATGTAGAGACAGCGTGTGGAAAACCACATGTTGCTTCACATGATGGGAAGAACATGTGCTGCCTTCAGACCAAGCTTAAGGGGGAAACATACAGAAAACAGCATTCAGTATTCAGTGTGAACGACATGAACAAACATCATCAAACCACATGAAAGAGTTGCTGTCTGCATGGTGTTAGCATTAGCATTAGCATTGCATTACTTCTAAAACCATAGAGATCTGATGTATGATCTGAATTTGTCCAAACCATTGATACTCTGCTAGATTTTAAATATACACACATCACCATGACTCAGCTGTTAAAGGACCATGCTACTAGTTTTGTATGTTTGAGCCCAACAAATACAACCTGCACACACGTTACATCAATCAGTTTTTTTAAAATGTATTTTAGTTTTCCTGTTATTTTTTCAAATCCTCTAATCTTTCAAAATTGAATGTTCAGCTGATACACACACCTTAAAATTCAATGTTTTGCCTGCTGACATGAATGTTTACTGTAGAAGGGACGGTTGTTTTAATTTCTTGTCTTCTCCTGATTATATTTCCTGGCAGAAACACACATTTTCCTCCATGTTGGATCATTAAGTATCCTCACAAAAAAATAACAGCGTGTCGTTCTCTGAGAATCGCTGATATCTGATATCCAGTACGTTTCAATAAGTTGATTTTTTTATGTCGTACTGGAATTAACTGAAACCAATGTCAGTCTGGAAGATAGGAAAAACAATTCTAATATTTACTGCTCCAGTAGGATGTTTTATGGTGTCAGTAACATGTTTGCAAGTTGAATTTAATGGGCTCAAACCAACCCATGTGTGATGATAGTACAGTTTGTGTTTGGGAGCGTCCATCTTAGCTGCGTGGTTTGTCCTCCTGCCTGGATTGTTCCGTTAAATCGAGAAGAGCACCGGCTCCTTGTAGCAGATGGGATAGGCGGTCTTACAGCAGTCCTCATCTTTCCATTTGTACGTCTTCTTGGTTTCCAGACTCATCATGGTGCACTGACCGTCCTGCAGCATGCCCGGCTTCCCCGCCGCCCAGTTGGTCTGGTTGATGGTGGCGTTGTTCAGCCAGTACCACTCGCCGGTCAGCGAGCTGCGACGCATGCCGATCCATGACTCTCGATGCGCATTACTCTTGATGCGGTTCAGCTTGTCGTAGATGTGGATCTGCAGCAGGGATTCAGACATGCTGATCAGTCCCAAAGATTTGTTCTTGCAGTAACTCACCGATTCACGCCAGCCGGTTTCCACCTGTCCGATTTCTAAGATCTCTGGTTGCAGCACGCAGCCCCTGAAATCTGGTGATGAGAAGAAATATGGACCAAAGTCAAAAACTAATGAAATGGTACCAAAGTAAAATAAAATTCAAGAAATTTACCACATAATCCTGAAGCCAAGAACAGCGAATATAATTCACATATTGATATATTTATATTTAAGTCCTATTATCCATCAATAATCACTAAATATTTTAAAACTCTGCGATTGCAACTTAAATATTTGTTCCTTACATTCATAACTTCATTGTGTTAGATTTTGATAATAATGCATGAATCACATAATTTCATTATTGTCATATCTGTCAGAAAATAAAATCTAAAATAAGAAATTCAATCTGACATCTTGTGCATTGTAAGTTCTTTAAATTGTGATCTCAGAAAAATCAAGATATTTTGCATGTATTTACCGTTTGGTTGGTTCAATTTCACACAGAAAAACATCCAATCAAAACATACAAGCACATGCTAATACATGTTTATCTGAACGTGTGTTAGCTAAGATTGATGTGTTACAACATCTGTTTCTAATGATTATGGCTAATGAAGTGAGTTTAACTCTGGTTGTTTTACATTAGATGTTTGTTTCTGTACTTAAAAACCAATAAAAACAAAGTTTACCACAGTTGCAGTTAAGTGTTAATGCAACATTCTCTGTTTCTAGATCAATCAATAGATCAATAAATTGCCTGTTTGTTGATTCCAGACATGAGCAGATCATGTTTGCACCATAATGAACTGCAAAACAGTGCAATTGGACTGTGACCACCTAAAGAAACACTAAAGGACCACCTAACACTAAGGGACTACCTAAAGGAACACTAAAGGACCACCTAAAGGAACACTAAAGTACCACCTAAAGGAACACTAAAGGACCACCTAAAGAAATACCTAAAGTAACACTAAAGGACCACCTAAAGGACCACCTAAAGGAACACCTAAATGAACACTAAAGGACCAACTAAAGGAACACTAAAGAAACACCTAATAGAACACTAAATGAATACTAAAGGACCACCTAAAGGAACACTAAAGGACCATCTAAAGCAGGGCTATTCAACTAAAATTTAAAGAGGTCCAGTTAGAGAAAATTTCTTGAAGCAAAGGTCCGGAAGATCATAATGTTTAACTATTTAGTGTGATATATAGTTAAGTAGCCTAGTAGTTGTGTCAACATCTGCATGTAATCAATACCTGACTGTCAAATCAAATGAATTCAGTAAAATTCAAAAACTTTTTGACAATATTTATTGTCACGTAACATAGAACTGAACATATATGTATGACTGCCGATATGTATGTTCTCTCATTTACTAAATAAAAGTAGGGTTGCATTTCAAAAGAAGAGAAAATAAATAAAATGTGAAAATTGTGCATGTTCAAATAAAGTGCTTAACTTCAGAAAAAACTTTTTGTGTTGACCCAAAATCCAAGCAACTCTGAGGGAACACTCATGAGCACGTTGTTGGGCAGTGAATGTGTGGCTCAGGATCCTGGTGGACTGGTCATATTGGGCTCTGAGACTACTTATTTTCCCTGATCTCACTTCAGATTTGAGTGGGTATGTTTGTTCAAAACCTCTATGTTTTGTCTCATAATGGTGTTTCACATTGGCACTTTTAATAAGTGCTACAGTTTCTGAACATATGAGACACACTGGTTTAGTGCTCCCAGTGGGAAGTATGAACAGAAATGAGTCTGTCCATTCCGGATTAAATGCTCTATTTTCGCTGTCCACTTTTCTTTTTTTGGAGAGCGCCATTTGTTCCTTATTTTTGTCTCCCTTTCTCCGTCTCACCCGTCTTTTTCTGAACTTTCTCCGGCTCAGTCGTCTGTATCTCTCCCTTTGTTTTCTCTACACGTATCGCTATCTTTCTTTCTTTCTAACGTCTTTTCATGTGTAACTTGCCTCTAACTCTCTCTGTGTGCACTGTAGAGCTGCAACGTTTACCGCCTGGAATGCACAGACTTGATTGGCTGAGTGGTATCACGTGGGATGGCTTAACTCGCATGCAATTGGTCTGTGCGTTTCCTCATCCACTAAACCACTACCGTAAAGACTACAAAAGCTGCGCCGGTTAAAATAGAAGCGTCCCGTCAGGTTTTAAATCATAACCTTCTGTTTTGGCTGTAGGTCCGGGTCCGTATGGGACAGCTTCTGGGTCCGGACCCGGATCGCGGTCCGCCTGTTAGTGACCTCTGACTTAAAGGAACACTAAAGAAACACCTAAAGGAACACTAAATGAACACTAAAGGACCACCTAAAGGAACTCTAAAGGACCACCTAAAGGACCATCTAAAGGAAAACTAAAGAAACACATAAAGGACCACCTAAAGAAACACTTAAGAAACACCTAAAGGAACACTAAAGAAACACCTAAAGGACTACCTAAGGGAACACCTAAAGGAATGCTAAAGGACCACCTAAAGGAACACTAAAGGACCACCTAAAGGACCACCTAGAGGAGGTGGTGTTTTGCTGTGGACATGAGCTTGATTCTGTGTTCACGTCTGAATGAACCAAACGTGAAACGTCTGAAGGTGTGAAACATCAAAGTAAACCAGGTGTGACGACGAATGTCCTTCATGTATTTTACATAAATCTAACGGATCTTATTAATAACCACCAACGTCCGAATGAACCAGTATTTATTAAAGCTTGATTACTAGAGAACATAACATGAACATCATTCTAAAGATGAATAGTTTCAGGGTGAGAAATGAAGGTCGTGATGGATTTTTGAAACGCTCTGATTGGCTGGTACCTGGCGTTTTGCTGAGGACTGTGGCTGGACTCCCAAACAAGGTGACATCGCTTATAGCCACCATGTACACGGCTATTTTGGAGGAACGGTGCCAGATGACAGTTTGGGTTGCTGTCGGTGCGATGGACGTGGAGACGTAGGTCGTTCCTATGACGTCCTGCCACTCGGAACTCTCCAGAGGAAGCAGTCCGGCATGAAGCCCGGCGGTCCGGTCCTTTTTAGCTACGATAATGATGTGTTTCTGCTGAATGTTATCGATGTGGTCGAAGTCAACGAGGTAACAGGAGCCGAAGTCCTGTTCTGGGATCAGGTTGAGGAGCATGCTGGGACGGTAGAGGATGGCTGTACCGGCGACCTCCACCGGGTTCTGGCTGAAAGCTTCAACCCTCTGTGACTCCGTTTCAGACAGAAGTAGAAACGTTCCAGATTCAGCAGGAAGGATCAGCTGTGGAGGAATGATGAACTTCAGCTTCTGTCCGCCGGACGGCATCAGAGGCGTGAACAGCATCCCACATGTGCAGTTATAGCGGATGGCGCACGGATGACCAAAGAACACAGCTACCGGCTGTCCTGCTTTCACGGACCGAATCTCCTCCGCTTCTTTTACCCACACCTGAACGAGCTCGTAAGGGTGAAGAGAAAAGACCTGTTCCTGCGCACCTTCTACACCTTCTACAGTTACTGAATTCTGCTGGTCAGTGTTGATAACGATGAGTTTGAACGGGCCTCTTTCTGTAACATCCACAGAGACTGTGTCCCAGGGCTCGGTGGTTCCGGTGATTTGGGGCACTGGGGGGACGAGGTACTCTGAGCCCAGCTTTTCTGTGGGCGTAATCAGCGCCATCTGCACGCTGTGCTGTTTCTGGCTGATGACTTGGACGGCAAAGATTTTGTTGCCGGAGATTCGGAAAGTCTTGTTGGAGAATTGTGACTTTGTGAGCTCCATCACTGCTTCCATGTTAACAAAGCGCATATTTCCTGCATTCATGTTCTCTCTTTGTCTGATCATGCCGTTCCAGTTGACGGTGATTTCGGTGTCTTTATACAAGGCGGTGACTTTGATGAAGTTGCTTGGTGCGGTGGGGTGATAATACGCGATGTTCTCAGGAAAAGCAACAATGAAATCCAGCCCAGCGTCGCTGTTGGCGGTGGAGGTGGCGGCGGCAGCAGCAGCAGCAGCAGCGGCATTGGCGGCGGCGAATTCTAGAAAAGGAAGGAAACTCCTGAAACAAGTCCCAAACAGTCATATTTTCAAAAAACATAATATTTAATACTGGTGGTTTTTCATGTTTGAGCCAAATATATAATATTACTGTTAATGTTACTGACAACCATTTCTGAAAACATAATGTTGAAACGGTAAAAACTGGAATTGTTTTTCCTACCCTCCAGACTGTCATTGGTTTCAGTTCAAAATCAACTGTTGGTGCAGATGTAAAATAATGCTTGAGGTAAATATTCCATCACAGCGAACATGAAATCTATTCAATTTTTTAGCGAAGTAATAATTTAACCTATCTAATATTGAGCTACACAAAATAAAATATATGCCTCTGCCAGGAAATATAGTCCCAGGAGAAGACGGCTTTTACAGAGAAGTAAAAAATGACAGCAGGTGAAACACAGAATTTTAAGGTGTTTGTATCACCTGAACATTTAATTTTGAAAGATTAGGGGATTTGAAAAAATAACAGGAAAACTAAAATACAGTTTGATGTTTTGGAAATGGTAACGTATATGTGGGTAGTAGTTATTGGGCTCAAACATGAAAAATCACTGGTATGCCCCTTTAAACTCTGAATATGGCTTATTCACAATATAGTTGCGTCTCACCAAACCGAAATGAAACAAAATAAAACACAAATCATTGAGGAAATGGAAACAGCAAACTGGCATTAAACTCAGAACCAAAAGCAACGATACAGAAACGTCGTCCTTGATCTAAAAACCATTTCCCCTTATTTCTTTTGATTTATTATTTCTCTTTTTTCTCCACCAGCCTGAGGAGATGATCTGGTCTCTGGCTTACCTGGATTCAGGGCGGCGAGCAGAAAGAACAGGAGCAGAACTGGACTCATGGTGGCCACAGGTCAGCACCTGGAATCAAAGCTTTGTGGTTAGAAACCCAGCTGAAATTCTTTTTATCTGTTCAGGTGTTTACAGGCCTGATTCAAAAACACAGGGCAGGATTTATACAAAAAAAATCGTGCTAACTACACGGCGTCACATTAGATAAGCGGCGTGATAACCTGAAGCTTCTTTTATGTTAATCAGAGTATCATTCTCTCGTTATCGACACACCTGACAACACGTTGGTGTCAGGTGAGTTTCAGGTAAACATGCAGATCAGTGTGTTAATGAGCTGCTACATGTTTATCCTGATTCATCTGTTACAAATGACATGTTAAAGCAGCAGAGAAACATGAACTCTGATTTACAGATCCATGTTTCAGAGTTTGACACAAAGATAAGAGAGAGAAGAGATCCACACACTACAGGGAGTCCCGGAGCATGGGGGGGGGGNGGGGGGGGGGGGGGTCATCACACGTGAGAGAGACGCAGAGCTCAGAGGATGATTGATGAAGAGTCTCAGTGCCACTAGAACGTATGAGATCAGATCAAAACTCCATGTAAATAAACTGATCATCTGAGTGTTTTTATCTATCAAAGTTATTGATCAGTAACACGTGAGGTAAATACAGTTTTAAATGTCGCCCAGATTTCATACTGCTGAAATTTACCAGTGGAATGAAGCAGGTCTTAATGTTAGCGTGTGGGTTTGTGTTATGAGTAGCTGCATGTAAATAAGGACATATCACAGTAATGCCTCTTTAAGGCTAACGCTAACATGTCACTAACAGGTATTTCTGAATCTGAGGCGCTTATCTCACCTGTAAAAAAAAATCCTCAAATATTCTGTGAAAAGGTGACAGTTTGTGGTATCATGTAAAAATCTGCTCAGATGTAAAATGACTTAAGTTTTTCAACATAACATAAAAAACAAACAAACAAACAAACAAACAAACAAACAAACAAAAAACGCTATTTGAGCTTAAAAGTGGTTAATTTGATTTAAGCTGCTTTGGAGCTAAACAATGAAACTTTACAAATTCAAGTTAAAGATGCTTGAAACGTAATCATTTGTTTTTTCATTCAGCTAATTTTAGGAGTTAAAGGACCATATCAGTGATTTTTTGCATGTTTAATCCCAATAAATTCAACCTAAATACACATTATTGCCAACAGTTTTCCAAAACATAAAACTGCATTTTAGTTTTCCTGTTATTTTTTCAAATCCTGTAATCTTTCAAAATCAAATGTTCAGGTGAAACACGTACCTTAAAATTCTATGTTTCACCTGCTGACACTTACTGTATGTCTGACTGTAGAAGGCCTTAAAATATGCTTGAGATAAATAATCCATCACAGCAATCAAAACATCTATTACAATTTTTTTGTCAAAGTAATAAAATTTTAGCATTTTAACAAAACTTCAACATGAAGTTAGAAAAGAAAATGTCTCTGCTGCCAGGGAATATTGTCCCAAGAGAAAAGACAATTTTACAGAGAAATTAAAAGAATCAGTGCATTGAAAATAATGCAGTGAAGTCTTCATGCGTAGCAACTGTACATATCATCACTTATATCAGTTATAGATATGAAGCATGAACCCACCAGACTCCTCAGGTCCTACTTTTATGCTGCAAAAAACTGGAACAAACTGCCAAAGTCAAAGATCTGAAATATGCCAGGTTATCCAGACGGAGCCTGAAGATTTGTGTCTCTGACGTCCGTCAGCAGGACCTGATTCTGCTGCTTTTCTCCTTCACATGGAAAAACACATTTGTGAGTCAAATTCAGCAGCGCTTGGAAGCGATTTGCATGAGAATCATGTGAGAGAGAAAGACAGATTCAACAAATAAGAGCCAGAGTCAATGAAAAGTAAATTATAAAAATGAGTTATGTTTTTATCAGTTGTCATATTAGTGGTAATAATGCCAAAAAAAATGATGACAATGTCTGTTTTCAAAGCCTAAAGTCTGAGACTTTTAGCCAAAAATTCTCCTCTTGTCACAGAACAAAAACTCTAAGGCTGACAACATCTACACTATAACAATAAATAAATAAATAAATAAACAGCCTCAACATTTATCATCCCAAAATTATGTCAAACAATTAAATAAGTTTCCACATTTCACGCCAGAAAATCAAACTTTCATTGTCAAAATCTGTTTACAATCATTTTTATATTGTTCTTCATGTCACAGTTCTGCATGTCTGATCAACTACTCACCTGCCATTTCTGCCTGCCTGGTCTTCAGCTCCTCACCTCCGTTCATCAGCCTGATTCTCTTCAGGTGTGGATGCTGTCACCAATTAGCACCAATCAGGCATGGATTTAAGCCCCAGTCTCACACTCACCCTTTGCCAGATTGTTCTTAGCTATCCTCCATGCAAGACTTTCCAGTGTTCTTCTGTGGACTGACCTTCTGTTACCGAACCTGCCTGCCCTGGACTATTCTGCTCGTCGCCCCCCTGGTTATCACTTCTGCCTTCTGTCTTCGACTCCGATTCCAGTCTCTGCGTTTGGACTCCTTGTCTGACTGTGTCTGTGTGGGTACATTGTCCTGCCAGTTTTTCTGCCTGCCTCCGTGTTGGACTGAGAGCTCTATTAAAGAACTTAACTTGTCAGAGTTGTGCTGTGTGCTGCATTTGGGTCCAAACCCCACCCGTCACATCATGAGGAAAAACAATATAAAAACAAATGGATAATTTTGTTTGACAAAATTATACGCGCACACACATACACACATCCAAATTACATGATTGTACAAAAATGTATGGATAATTTTGTCAGTCATTAATATGTGTGTATGTATATCTGCAATATGATTATGAAAAGATAAAACCTTTTATTATTGCATTTGTTTAAAAATGTTCTAAATTTTATTGAAATTGGCCCGTTAGCATTGATTTTTATAGGATTAAAAATTTTTTCTGGATCCAGAATCTGATCCCGATCAATCTGATCCAGATCAAGTCCAGAATTTAATAACTTCTTCCTTTCAGTGTTTTCTGTCTTCCCTCAAATTTCATCTAAATCTGACCATAACTTTTCCAGATATCCTGCTAATAAACAGACAAACAAACAAACTAACTAACCTACAGACAAATAAAAAAGTGCTGGTGATCACATGACCTCCTTGGCAGGGAAAAACAAGCTTTAAATTGTAGAAATCATTTTATTGTTGTGAATTAAAAACAGTGTGAACAGTGTCAGTGTCGTTTCACAGTTTAACTGTCTGAAAAAAAATGATGCTGTGATTTAAATCATCTAGTTTCAGGATAAACAAAAAAAAAACAATAAAAACAGAATAAAACAAAATAAAAACAATAAAAACAGAACAAAACAGAATAAAACAAAATAAAAACAGAACAAAACAGAATAAAACAAAATAAAAATAGAATAAAACGAATAAAACAGAATAAAACAAAATAAAAACAACAAAACAGAATAAAACAAAATAAAAATAGAATAAAACAGAATAAAAACAGAATAAAACAAAAAAACAGAACAAAACAGAATAAAACAAAATAAAAATAGAATAAAACAGAATAAAAACAGAATAAAACAAAATAAAAACAGAATAAAACAGAATAAAAACAGAATAAAACGGAATAAAACAGAATAAAGCAGAATAAAAACAGAATAAAACAAAATAAAAACAGAATGAAACAGAATAAAAACAGAATAAAAATGGAATAAAAGAATAAAACAGAATAAAAACAGAATAAAACGGAATAAAAACAGAAGAAAAACAGAATAAAACAAAATAAAAACAGAATAAAACAAAATAAAAACAGAACAAAACAGAATAAAACAAAATAAAAATAGAATAAAACAGAATAAAAACAGAATAAAACAGAATAAAACAAAATAAAAACAGAACAAAACAGAATAAAACAAAATAAAAACAGAATAAAACAGAATAAAAACAGAATAAAACAGAATAAAACAAAATAAAAACAGAACAAAACAGAATAAAACAAAATAAAAATAGAATAAAACAGAATAAAAACAAAATAAAAACAGAATAAAACAAAATAAAAACAGAATAAAACAAAATAAAAATAGAATAAAACAGAATAAAAACAGAATAAAACAAAATAAAAACAAAACAATAAAAACAGAATAAAACAAAATAAAAACAAAAACAGAATAAAACAGAATAAAACAAAATAAAAACAATAAAAACAGAATAAAACAAAATAAAAACAATAAAAACAGAACAAAACAGAATAAAACAAAATAAAAACAGAATAAAACAAAATAAAAACAAAACAGAATAAAAACAGAATAAAACAAAATAAAAACAAAAACAGAACAAAACAGAATAAAACAAAATTAAAACAGAATAAAACAAAATAAAAACAAAAACAGAATAAAACAAAATAAAAACAAAACAGAATAAAACAAAATAAAAACAGAACAAAACAGAATAAAACAGAATAAAAACAGAATAAAACAAAATAAAAACAGAATAAAACAAAATAAAAACAGAATAAAACAAAATAAAAACAGAATAAAACAGAATGAAACAAAATAAAAACAGAACAAAACAGAATAAAACAAAATAAAAATAGAATAAAACAGAATAAAACAAAATA
>VXCM01003547.1:0-21857 GCA_014773175.1 Lucifuga dentata
TATCTTGCTGAGCAATTTTGGAGTCGTTGGAAAAGAGAATACCTCTCTAATATTGCCACTAGACAATGTTGGCATACTCCAAAAAGAAACCTGAAAGTTGGCGATATAGTTATGGAGAAGGCGGTTGATTTGCTAAGGAACGAGTGGAGATTGGCCAAAGTTGTAGAGACAGTGACTGATAAAGATGAACTTGTAAGAAGAGTAAAGATTCGTCTTGGAGACCAGAAGATGGGAAGGCAGGGACAACATTCTGGCAAGCCATCTGTTGTTGAACGCCCGGTTCAGAAGCTTATCCTGCTCCTAGAGACTGTTTAACCATCCTCTTCGCTTCACAACCATATCCTCGTATCCTTTGCAGTATGAAAAATTTGTGAATGGACTTGCAGTATTTAGTAAGCTTTTAGTTTAAGGGTCAGAGGTCATTATTGAGTTTAGAAATCTTTCGTGTGTACATCCCATATTCTGTAAATCATTCAAGATTTGGTGGGAGTGTAAATGACCTTCTGCATATTCCAATATATTTGTATTATAATCTGTTGTTTTCATGTTTGTTCATTTTCTAGGTGTATCAATTTTATTCTGTTAGATTCCAGTATAAATGTGGATGCTTTTATTCTGAAGAGGTAACTCTGGTATACAGCACAAAAGCGGCAGCTTTTATTTTGAAAGGGTAATACCGGTTAGAGAAAAAGACGGAGGTTAAATTATAAAGTGTGTTCTCAAAATAAGGAGTGTGTCGAACTGTTTTTGTTTATTTTTGGCACCTGACTGATAAGAGCACAAGCTCTTACGGTGTCTTCACAGAATGGTCACGGCATGTTTTCTGGAGCTACATTATTTTGAATAAACCCTTTTGTGAACCATCAGTAAGAGTTAGATCATCATTCAGCCGGGGATGCTATACTGTCGGCTGAAGAATAATTGCTGCAGTAAAGATGTTTTTCCTGTTCGTCCAAAAGGCTTTATCAGCTTTTCCACCTTCTCTTCTTCCACATGATCCAGTTTCATCTTCATCATTGTGGTTGTATCAACAGCTTTGTCATTTTTACGTTTCTAAATCAGGTGCAGCACAGAAAATTAACCAGACTCTCATTTTTTATGCTACTAGCATTACTTATGCTACTAGCATTCGAATAATAATTACACTATTTAAAAGATCAATTTTTTATTTTATGAATTGATATCAGAATCAATCAATCAGATTTTTATCTGCTGCTAAAACTAAAGCTCAGAGAATCTGGTTCAGGCAGCATGTCTGAGACCTGAGCACCAGCAGGTCCTGCAGGTCCCAGAAAGCCTGAAAGTGGCTTTTAAAAGCCGCGGGGTTTTTTCAGAGAGATGGTGTAATACTGTAATTACCTTGGACACAAGCGCCGCGGGCTAAGCTAACGAAGACAGTCTGAGAGCAAAACGCAGCCAGACGCTAATTAATGCATCTCCAGCCATCCGCTAACCTGCTGCTGCTCAGGGCTTTACTGTGTGACGAGAAGTTCCCTTACACACACACACACACACACACACACACACACACACACACACACACACGGATTCCCTGCTGCTGCTCCTGTAACGGTCTCATTAGTTGGTGACAGGATGCAGGTTTTCATATTTTCAGGAGTAATAACTGTGTTTACTGTATGTTTAATGATCATGAACACGTCACTTCCTGTCTGCAATGTTTCCACGCTTTAACCCCGACATTTAAAAGATCATCCATCCAAACACAATGCAAACACTAAACATCAGGAATCAAACTGTGACTTTCAGCCTGAACCAGGCAAACTAATGTACCGTCTGTAAAGGACCATGACAGTGATTTTTTATGTTTAAGCCCCAATAAATTCTACCTGCACACGTTACAAAACTGGCAACCATTTCCTGTTATTTTTTCAAATCCTCTAATCTTTCTAACTCAAACTTTCAGGTGACACACACCTTAAAACTTTTCGTTTCGCCTGCTGACGTGATTGTAGAAGTCATGTCGTTTTAATTTCTTAGACTCATCTTCTCTGGGACTACATGCTCTGGGGAGACATACATTTTCATATGTGTAGAGGAAGACCTACATGAACAAAAGCTACATGTCAAGTTAACTCAAAGTTTTATCACGACAGAGTGACGTCATGGTAAATCTGTTAGGCGTGTTTATGTCAGTCAGGTAAGTTTCCTGTGAGGAATTCTGAACCGTTCCATCACACTTTTCCGTGTTGAGTTCAGAGTTTCACAGTTTTAGTCTGAGTTTTAGATTTAATATTTCATCTGAAAACATGAGAAGCTGCAGCGTCTCTCATCTTTAACGTCAGGACAGGAAGCCTCTTCATTTTCTACCGGAGGAGGAGGAGCGACCATCAGTCCATTCCTCCATCCATCCATCCATCTGTCCATCCAAATTTCTCTTTCATTTTCCATGTTAAAGTTTGCACTGTAAAAACTCCGTGATGAGAAGATAAATTTCAATTTTTGAAAATCTGCAAACATCAAACGTGTTTGAGTGACTTCATCAAAAATGGATCATGACAGTTTTCTACAATCAGTCTTTTTTTTTTTAAATCATTTTTCCTGCTGTTTGCTATAATTTTACAAATTGCGTCCTGATTGTTTTGTGCATATACAGTTTAAAGAAAACTATAAGTATGTTTTCTTGTCCACCGTCAGCAGGGGGCGCCGTCCTACCTGCCTTCCATCGATGGCTCCTCTCATCTCTTTGAATGTAGCCTCAAACTCTCCGATGTAGTCGTGTTTTCCGTTGGAGTCCCAGTCCCACACGGTGCACTAACACACACACACACACACACGCGCGTTACACCAACCAATCAGAACAGCTTTTATTACACGTTATTCATCAGTTACATCTACGTTATTATCAGCTCGTTCTGCTTGTATCATTCATCTCATTTCTGTCATGTTTTATGAGCGGCAGGTGATCTCAGGTGTTCCATTCATTTTGTTTTGCTCTGTTTTGTCATTGGTTGGATTTTTTTTTCATTGTACTGTTGTGCATTTTAATGTCGTGAGCTTATTAATAAAAAAGCTTTAAAATGAATTTTTTTGACTCCTGTCCAGAAACTTTTCATACATAAAAAGCTCTATAGAGAGCTACNCCCCCCCATTGCATGTAATGATTTTTGTAGCATATGATGCATGTAGCAACGTTTTCTGCTGAATGAGTGATTTTGTAGTAAAAATAAAAACCGGGATGAAATTTTATCATTGCTGTAGTTTGAAAACGTTTGTGGTATTCTTAATACGCCATGAGAAGATGTAATATAGAATGTAAAAAGTACTGCTGGTATTGTGCGTGTTGATGCGTGTTGATGCGTGTTGCTGCTCGGCAGCACGAGGACCAGCGCAGCAACAGGAAGTGAATAAATGTGACAGGACGGACTGCAGCAGCAGTCTGAGAGAAGTCATGAAAAATGGATTTTAAGGACATAGAAAAGGAAATGCATGATGCCCTCACACACACACACACACACACACACACACGTAGCTAACCTCCTCAGGAGTTTTGACGTTTTCATATATTCATGCAGGACTGTCTGCACGTTGTGACGCTGCTCTCTGACAGATCCGTCATGAAGACGCGTCGTCTCGTTATAATAAGCCTGACCTGATGGTGGCGCCGGATGCATCAACATGAATGACAGTCCATCTCATATTTGTTGAGATATTTATATGTGAACCATAAACAGTGCAGATTTCCCCTCATCTGACAGTCGAGGACACAAACACACACACACAAACACACACACACAGAAACACGCACGCACACACACACACACAGCAGCTTGAGAGGATCAGTATAAACTGAACATTAAGCAGCAGCTGAATCGTCCAATCAGGACGGAGCAGGAAGTGCTGCTGACAGCGAGTCATCAAGCTGCTGTTTGTTTTCATATTCTGCTACATCAGCATTAAATATTTACCAAAATCAATCATATTCAGATTTAAAAACAGATCTAAAACCAATAATTATAATCCTTTTACTACTGCTGCTAACTATGACTATGTCTAATTGCTGCTGCTAACTGCTGCTATTGTTGATAACTGCTGCTATTGCTGCTAACTATTGCTATTGTTGCTAACTGATAATCATTGCTAACAACTACTACTATTGCTGCTACCTACTGCTACTGATGTTTACTACTATGCTGATAATTACTACTACTGCTGCTAACTAACCGCTATTGCTACTGCTAACTACTACCACTACTGCTGCTGCTAACAGTTTGTACAGCTACAGTAGCAGCATCTGTCATGTGGCTGGTAGCTTCTGCTGCACTGCAAGCTGCAAGCTATCACTGCTATTGCTGCTAACTCACTGCTATTACTGCTGCTAACTCACTGCTATTGCTGCTGCTAACTCACTGCTATTACTGCTGCTATCACTGCTATTACTGCTGCTAACTCATTGCTATTACTGCTGCTAACTCACTGCTATTACTGCTGTTGTCACTGCTATTACTGCTGCTAACTCATTGCTATTACTGCTGTTGTCACTGCTATTACTGCTGCTAACTATCACTGCTATTACTGCTGCTAACTGTCACTGCTATTACTGCTGACTCACTGCTATTAGTGCTGCTAACTACTGCTACTGCTGATCCTAGCTATTGCTGTTGCTGCTAACTGTTACTACTGTTGCTGTTCAGTGTTGCTAATAATAGCTGCTGTTTAGCGCTTCAAGCTAATTCATGAACACTAACGCTAATCACTGTTTCTGTGATATGATGAAATGCCACCAAATAATACAGAATAACCGTGTTATTTTTCTGGTCATCGTATCACTATAGAACAGCTTCCTGTTGCCCCGCCCATTTCATGCTGGCTCTCTCATTGGTCAGAAAAACTGCATTAAATGCAGACATACGTTAATGTCAGTTTTATTTTCCATAACTGAAAACTACGCTGAGAATGTTTCTGACTGTATTAATGTGAGAGAGAGAGAGAGAGAGAGAGAAAGAGAGGGAAAGAGAGCCAGAGGAGGGATAAACTGGAATACCTCAGGTCAACAGGACTCAAGTGGGTGAGCGAGCCAATCAGATCAGAGGAACAGTCAGCGATCATGACAGTGTGTGTGTGTGTGTGTGTGTTTCTTGTCTCTGACGCTTCATACCAATGAAAGGAAACTTGCAGTAAAAAAGAAAAAAGAATCAAAGCTCTTTTTCCATGAATGTGTCTGAAGAAAACACCTTTAATGAGCTGTCTCACACACACACACACACACACACACACACACACACACACAGCCGCTCTGACACCTGAACACTGCTGCTTCTTATCTTTGTAATTATTCTCGTTTTATTTCTTTGAGTTTTGTTTCTTGCTGCTGAGTTTTCTCAGGAAAACTAAAGATCATCATCATCATCATCATCATCAGCAGCATCATCATCATCATGTGTTATGTGTGCAGGAAGACTGAGTTATGATGTCATGGGTGGGATTTATAAAAACCATGGTAACTACAGATAAATAATTTGTGATGAAGCTCATTCATGAAGTTTCTGTGACGTCACGCAGCATTGTTTCTCGTTAGCGACACGTTATCAGGCGTGTTTCAGGTAAACATGCAGATCAGCTTTAGAGACGCTTCATGTTTCTCCTGGTTCATCAGAGAAACAACACGTTAAAGCAGCAGAAACAAACTGATTTACAGATTAGCACTAAGATAACACAGATACACACACCGCCAAGGTGTGTGTGTGTGTGTGTGAGAGAGAGAGAGAGTTCAGAGGTTGACGTTTAATGAAGAGGCTCGGTGCCGCCGTTTATGAATCTGGCCCAAACGTTTTAACGTGATTCCACCGACATTTTGCAGAGGAAGGAAACGTGTTTGTATGACGGTGTTGGCAGCACCTGAACTCATCACTGCTTCCTGTCTCATTACCATATATTCATGCTGCGGGCATCCAATCAGCCGGGGGCCAGAGGCCGGCCCCTCGCCAGCGCTCACGATAAGGTCTGAGGGTCAGAATGATGGGGGGGAAGCTGCATGTGTTTAGTCTGATTTTTCTGTTTGGCTGCAGAAACACGCATGTAACATATGAAGATAAAGAACATCTGTGTGAGCAGCTCTGGGCCTCAGCCACAGGTTGAGAACCACTTCATACCGTCAGAGTGCAGAGAAACTTATCAGACCTTCAGACTGGAGCCTGAACGCATCGACTGATACAGGAGACGGTGTGTGTGTGTGTGTGTGTGTGTGTGTGTGTACCTGTAGGCTGCGTTCATGGTCTCCACTGCAGAGTGAGTTCAGAGAAACTTTGAAGGTTTTCCAAACTGGATTAAGATTATTCATAATAGTCTGAGAGAGAGAGAGAGAGAGAGAGAGAGATGTCATTTTCATCCATAGCTGCATCTGAGTTTGTGGCTAAAATCATTCCTGAACTTTCTGTTAGCCTCTGTGGCTGATGCTAGCTGAGTAGCTAATGCTAGCCTTGAGTGGCTAATGTTAGTCTTGAGTGGCAAATGCTAGCCTGCTGTGGCTAATGGTAGCCCTGAGTAGCTAATGCAAGCCCTGAGTGGCAATTGCTAGCCCTGAATAGCTAATGCTAGCATGAGTTGCTAGTGCTAGCTCTGAGTTCCCAATGCTAGCCCTGAGTAGCTAATGCAAGCCCTGAGTGGCTAATGCTAGCCCTGAATAGCTAATGCTAGCGTGAGTCCCTAATGCTAGCCCTGAGTCCCCAATGCTAGCCTTGAATGGCTAATGCTAGCCTGCTGCGGCTAATGCTAGTCCTGAGTATCTAATGCTCGCCCTGAGAGGCTAGTGCTAGCCCACTGTAGCTAATGCTAGCCTTGAGTAGCTAATACTAGCCCTGAATAGCTAATGCTAGCCTGCTGTGGCTAATGCTAGCCCACTGTGACTCATTATGGTGCGCACGGTGAGGATGAGACGTGTAATAAGTGTGTTGTTGGCGTGTACGGACCTCTGTTCTGTAGACCAGCTGCAGCGTGGCGTCATCGTTCAGCCTGTAGATCTCCAGAAACGGATCCGATTTACTGAAGAAATCCTGACCAATCAAATGACAGGAATCAGTCCAAAAGAAACACACACACACACACACACACACCTATTACCTTATCATCCAGTTTCCGGGCGCTGAAGGAGAGCTCGATGTAGTCGTCATTTCCTGTGAGCTCCTCTGCTGTGATCTAAAAACACACACACACACACACACACACACACACACACACACACGCTAACAAAGTGTGTGCGTGTGTTTGTGTGAATATTCAAATGAAACACACCACCAAACCTGCTGAGGTTTAAACTTTGAACTTTGGGAAATAAGGTAAAAAGGAAGGAAGAGAAAGAATGAAGGGAATTTAATGGAATAAGAAAGAAAGAAAGAAAGAATGAAAGAAAGAAAGAAAGAAAGAAAGTGAGATTTGAAGCTCATTTTCTTTTTCAAACATCCAGTTAATGGGTTTTCAAAAATCCTCTGACCTAAAACTCAAATCCACATGCATCCTTCCATCCTTCCATCCTTTCATCCTTCCACAGAGGAGAATAAAAGCAGCACAGGTCTGAATTCGGCCTGATGGGATTTCACGGCGTGGAGTTTCGGACAGATCGGCCGAGCGAAGCCATCCGAACAGAATCAGAGAATAAAAAACAAAAAGTCTCCAGCAGACAGGAAGATAGAGGAAAAGGAGGAGGAAAGTCACAAACGTCACACAGGAACACACAGAGAGAGAGAGAGAGAGAGAGAGAGAGAGAGAGCATGGACAGATTCTGATCTGGTGGAAAAATAATAATATTCATGTTTTCTTGTCTTTTACAGACTAAAATTACATTAAAAATGTCTGAATTCTTAGTTTTTATTTACTAGTTTTACTACAATTTACTCAGTGTTTGCTTCTCAACGCTACAAATTTAAATGCCTTTTTTTTTTAAATCGCATTGAAAAAATGACTTTGCTAAATTTAATGTCATAAAGCTAATCTGAGATTCAGTCCAAAGTGTTTTTTTTCTTTTTTTATTCTGATGATGATGAAACAACTTCATTTATCCAGATCTATTTATTCTTCTTCACACCAGAGGAGGTGCTGTTCTGCAGTATTCCGGCTGGTTTTAAAACACAGAAACACGGGTTCACACGGAGCTGGAGAGCCAAACACGTGTTTGTGTGTGAAAATGGGCGAGCGAGGTTCAGGAAGCACAGACAGGAAGTGAGCGAGTAATGAGTCTCACCATGATGATGGCTTTTCCCACGGTGCCTCCTGGTCTGAGCAGAGCTTTAGACAGCTTCCTCTGGGACACGATCTACACACACACACACACACGTGAAATCACAGGAGGAGAACGCTGCAGGTATCCTCCTTTCTCCTTGGTCGGACATGAAAAGGAAGCAGCTCGTTTCTGCTGTGAAGCTCCAGAGGAACATTAAAGGGCTGTTTACACCGTGACTGTGTGTGTGTGTGTGTGTGTGTGTGTGTGTGTGTGTGTGTGTGTATTTAGCCCTGGAAAACAATGACACACTGAATCAGGAGTTTTTCTTTCAGTCTCTAAACACCAAAAACTCTTTTAAATTCCAGCAGGAAAACTTGTTCTTGTATTTCCTACATGAATGCACTTCTGCAAAATATTTATTTGGCCCAATTTTTACTTTTTATTTCATGTGTCTCAAAATTAGGCCTAAACAAAATTTTTGGTGTTTTTGCTGTTTGTCCCTGTTCATCTTTGCCAACATGAGACACGTGTTTGAAGCTCTGAGGTTAAGGCGGATCCTCCATGTCGGCATCTAGACGAGCATTCAGGCTTCGTCCTAACGTGGCGCCCATGGACTGGAGGACTGGGGGACTGGAGGACTGGGGGACTGGGGGACTGGGGGACTGGAGGACTGGAGGACGTTCCCATTGGATCAGTTCTCAGTCACCTTTTTGGGTCCGGACCATCTGGCTGGTGGAGGATCTGGCAGCTGAGCCGAGCGCTGCTGCTGCTGCTGGCAGCGAGGAAGACGAGGAGAAGAAGAAAGGAGCTGGAGGAGGCTGAAGGCTGAGCTGATTATTTCATCAGGCTTCTGGCTTCGTTCCTCTTCTGTCTCTGCTCAGCATGTAAACGTTTTGCTTCAAACACACTTTCTGCTCTACAGGAAACAGGAAATCCACCTTCAGACTGTGAGTCCTGATCAGACGCTCTGAGGTTTTTATGACTTCACACCATAATGAGATCAGGACATGAACGTCTGTCCAACTTTAACTGTGGTTCTGTCGCCATGTGGATACAGAGAATGCTGCATTCTGATTGGCTGGAAGATGTGAGTTCTCTCGTGCATCTTCATCCTCTCACATGCAGAGCCCAAATCACATTTAAATAGGAGGCAAGACTTTCTTCTGCTTGTAATTTTTTGCATAATTTTCATGAAAATTGTTTAAAAATAAAACAAAAAAAAAAAAAAAAAANAAAAAAAAAAAAAAAAAAAACAGAAAATGTGGGAGTCAGTTGTTGGTCAAAGCTCACAGGTCACATGCAAATCTCTCAAGCAACCATCTAGCAACATCCTATCAACCACTAAAGACCACCTAGCAACCACATCCATGTAACCACCCCAAACACCTGAGCTACCACCCAAATCACCATAGCAACCACACAGTAAACACCTACTCATGTTATAAGAACCATCTAGCATTCACGGACTTGGTTTCAGTGTGAGGGAACACGGTTGCGTGACGCTATTTTCCCCTTATTGACATGTTAAATCTGGCACTGTGTTTTGTGGTTTACCCACGGCGTCAGCCATCTTTATGGAAGCAGGATTTCAAACTTCTTCTCATTTCGGTGCGACAAAATACCTGCATACAAAGCAGGTTCATGAAGAAACGACCCTAACCCCTCAAAAAGCTCTGATCAACGACATCAGACCCGACCTCAATGAAGCTGCTTTCAGATCTCAGATCGTTTGTTCTGGTCTGAAACAGGAACTAAACTGTTGGTTTGGTTCAGTTTCACAGGAAAACATCCAATCAAACCAAAATCTATCAGCTAAAGTCATGTGACATCACTCTCTCTGCTGATTGGTCAGAATGAAACTCCAAACAGGAAGTAGTTTCTATCAAAGTAAATCAGAGTAACAAAGATCAATGTGGATCCTTTCCTGTCATAGCATCATTTGATCCATGAAGAAGAAAACTACAGGTAAAACTTTTACGTAAGATATAAATCTTGTAAATATTATAATGTTTTATGTAATGTAGGATCTAATGTCTAACAAACTTTACTGTAGTTCCTGTGTTGATTGTTTTGCACACGCAACCCTCTCTAGATCAATCAGTAGATCAATAGATTGGTTCGTTGATTTAGCGCGGCTCACATTCAGTCCATAAACGATCCGACTTCCTGTGGACTGAGACGTCCTCTAAATGTCTCAGTCCACAGGACTTGTTTTGGTCAAAAATATAACAAAACCAAATCCAGATGAGCAGTTTGGAATGACATGTTGAGTAACAGCATGGATGTGGTGTTTGAGTGTCGCGTGTTTTGTAGCGTTCCAGCATTTCCTTCGAGCTGTAACGAAGAAAAAACCTCTGAAGCTTTTTAGATGATTCCACTGTCTTTAAACGTGACAGCTGCTGTCAGAGATAAGACCTTAAAAACTCAGTCTGATCACTTTCCTACATTTACCCGTGAAATTACGTTTTTAAATCAGTAATTAAAGCTTGTTTACTGTTGTGGATCCACTTTGTCAGATATTTGTCACATCTGTGAAATTATTTTCTAACCAGATGACAGCAACAAGCAGAAAGACGAAAACATGATGTCTCAAAATTCAATCATAAATTATTATTATTACCAGCAAAATCACTATTTACTGCTTTTGTAATATATTGACATCATTATCACACAAATCATTTATATGAATCATATCATAGTCTCAACTGTTTATCAGCATATGATGTTTACTTTTTTTCGCGTTAATGCAGATTTCACAAAATTTACGCTACATATTTTATATAACGCAGAGCTGACAGAACGTGTGTTTTTTCACTTTCAATGAAGCTAAGCTAGCAGTTTCCCCTGCTTCCAGTCTTTGTGCTAAGCTAAGATAGTAGTTTGCTTCAACATTTCTGCTAAGCTATGCTAGCACTTTCCCCCCTTACACTGTTTGTGCTAAGTTGGCTAGGAGCTTCCCCTTGCTTCCAAACCTTGTCCAAAGATAAGCTAGCAGTGTCCTTTTCTTCCAGTCTTTATGCTAAGCTTAGCTAGCTGTTTCCCCCTCTTCCAGAAACTGTGCTAAGCTATGCTCGCAGTTTCCCCCTCTTCTACAAATTGTGCTAAGCTAGGCTAGCAGTTTCCCCTTGTTTCCAGTCTTTGTGTTAAGCTATGCTAGCAATTTTCCCCTTCCAGAAATTGTGCTAAGGTAGGCTAACAGTTTCCCCTTATTTTCAGTCTTTGTGCTAAAGTATGCTAGCAGTTTCCCCCTCTTCCAGAAATTGTGCTAAGCTAGGCTAGCAGTTTCCCCTTGTTTCCAGTCTTTGTGCTAAGCTATGCTAGCAGTTTCCCCTTGTTTCCAGTCTTTGTGCTAAGCTAGGCTAGCAGTTTCCCCTTGTTTCCAGTCTTTGTGCTAAGCTAGGCTAGCAGTTTCCCCTTGTTTCCAGTCTTTGTGCTAAGCTGTACTGGGCCACAGAATGAAGCTAATCTCTGTGTCATGTGACTCTGAGTTTTCCTGTAATTTCCTGTGAAGAGAATAAAAGTCAAAAGATGAACGATTTTAAAATGACCCAGATTGACCTGCAGTCTCATTAGCAAGCTTTAATTTGTGGAGTTGAATCGTGCTGAGGCTTTGCCGTCAGACCCACCTGTCCCAGCGTGCACTCCACCGAGCCCAGGAAGTCCGCCTCCTTGACGCCATTGTGGCTGCTGATGATGTCATACAGCTCAAAACGCAGTCGCTGCACCTCTTCAAAATAAAAGTCCAGAGTGAAAACCTTGGAATAGGTCGGGTTGATGCAGCTACGAATCACCTCTGTCCGGTCAACCTGCAGGAAACACATCCTGTTTACTTCCTGTTTCCAACAGGAAAACAGTGCTTCAGTTTTAAACGTGATGCAGTTTCTGCCACAGTTTTTACACGCCACATTGAAATGTGGCGTGTAAATCTCTGCAACAAAATGGCTTTAATAAAACAGAACGGAGGATCTGGCTGCGACATGATCTGCGTCACGCTGCATCGCTCTCCAACACGATCAAACCTGTTTCCTGTTTAATTGGGCAGATGGCGTTCAGGTTGGCGACTCGCCAGACATTTTAATTAGAGACAGCGAAGTGGATGAGAAGTGACACAAAATCCAACAATAAGTGTGTGTGTGTGTGTTTGTGAGACAGAGAGGAAGATTTACTAAGATGAACAGAGACTTCCTGCTAATCCTACAAACGCGGCTTTTCTCCTGGAATTTCTCCGAGAATCGCCGTTTTTACAAAACGTGTCGGAACGTTGAAATCTCAGAACGTGACAGAAAGCAGCAAATCCTCCCTGAATGTTCAGTCAGCAGCTTCCATCTGTTTCCCGTAAACAGCCCAGCGACGCCGGCTGATTGATTCTGCTGATGAAACTGAGCCCTCGTTGGCTTTTATCACCATGGCAACAAGTTCAGGTGATTTCACACCTGCTGTCTGTTTGTTCTGAATCACTGCAGGAGTTTTTACTTCTGCGTCACTTTGGTCACAGAAAAATTTAAATTGAATCAAAATATCAACAAAAGTCATGTGACAACATGCTCTCTGCTCATTGGTCAGAAATGTCTGGGAGGCGGAGAAAGAAAGTCCAAACAGGAAGTAGCTTCTATTGTGTCAAAGTAAATCAGAGTAACAAAGATGAATGTGGATCCTTTCATAGTTACTGTGTGTGTGTGTGCGTGCACGCGTGCTCTGAGGTTGAAAACAACAGCTGTCTCGTGTAAAAAGCGTGGAGACGTGAGCTGAATCTCGCCGTGTGATTTTCAGCTCCTTAAAGTCACTTTTTTTGTCAGATGAAACTCGAGGCGTGTTGCAGCACGTGTGCTGATGTGACATTTAGCGAGCAGGGTGGCGTGTTTTGTCTTTGCTGTAACGTCAGAATAAAACGTCCAGAAACAGACGGTGGTAAAAGCACATGGATTGTGCGTGTGGGAAAAGGTTTATGGAGGATGTGTGAAAATCTGCAGCAAGTGTGAAGATTCATCGATAACTTAAAGTTTCACAACAGCACGGCTTTTACTCGGCCTGATTAATTAAACACGCTTCAGTAAAATACCGCTGATAAAAATAACGAGTCTTTGAATGAGAAGCCTCCAAGTTTTATTTAGCTTTCATTTTCCAGATAAAACCGCCTGGCGACAGATTTTAAACACGCCAGTATTTATATGTGAGATGGAGAACTTTAAAGGACAATACTGGTGATTTTGCATGTTTGAGTCAAATAATACATATTACATTACTGCCAACCATTTTACAAAACATACTACATGTTAAATTATAGAATTGTTTATCCTTCCTTCCACACCGCCATTGGCTTCAGTTCATTCTGGTACGAAATTAAAATCAACTTGTTGATGCTTGAAACAGAAATCATTACAGCTAACAACATGTACATTAAGTTTGTTTTTTTTTTCAAAGTGAACACATGGAGACAATGTACGCCTCCGCCAGTGAATATAGTTCCAAAAAAAGATGGTTTTTACCTAAAAATGAAAAATGACTGTCCCTTCTACATTCATACGTGCTGTAAGTGTCAGAAACATTGAATTTTAAGATGCGAATCACCAGAATATTTTATTTTGAAGGATTAGGGGATAATTACAACAAAGGTATAATTGTGTTATAATAAAAGTATTTATTGAGTTCAAACATGCAAAATCACTGGTATGCTCCTTTAAAATCAGCCCTAGCATGAATAGCTAATGGAGGTGGTGTGGGGGNGGGGGTTTGGAGTTCCATGTTGCAGTCAGAGTTTTCAGCGAAGACGTGATGAAGATGTGAAGTATCACGTCTGAACGTCAGCCTAATGAATCCTCCTCACATCAAAGAGGAAAATACCATCAAACCATGTGACCTTTGACCTCCCGTCACTTCAGCACATCAGTCAGCCTGATATGAGACAGGAAACATCTGAACAGGCCACGCTGAGGTCACGGCGAAGAAGAGCGTGATGAAAGACGAATGACACTCCAGAAAATGAAAGCAAAAAGAGTCAAACGAGAGAAAAACAGACGAGGACGTTTGTGTCCAAGAGACGAGACATATACACAACAACACAATTACACAACACAAATACACAACAACGCAAATACACAACAACGCAAATACACAACAACACAATTACACAACACAAATACACAACAACACCAATACACAACAATGCAAATACACAACAACGCAAATACACAACAACACAAATACACAACACCAATACACAACAATGCAAATATACAACAACACAAATACACAACAACACAATTACACAACACAAATACACAACAATACAAATACACAATGCAAATACACAACACAAATACACAATGCAAATACACAACACAAATACACAACATCGCAAATACACAGCAACACAAATACACAATGCAAATACACAACACAATTACACAATACAAATACACAACACAAATACACAACAATGCAAATACACAACAACACAATTACACAATACAAATACACAACATCGCAAATACACAGCAACACAAATACACAACATCGCAAATACACAGCAACACAAATACACAACGCAAATACACAACATCACAAATACACAACAACGCAAATACACAACAATGCAAATATACAACACAAATACACAACAATAGAAATACACAATGCAAATACACAACAACACAAATACACAACAATACAAATACACAACAACACAAATACACAACATCGCAAATACACAACAACACAAATACACAACAGCAGCACACAGAAAACAAGTCCACACACATACACACACATATACACACACATGTGTTTCATTTTGAAGAGGTTGTAGGTTCTCTGAGACGTGTCTGAGGGCTCATGAGAAGGTTCCATGAGTCCTTAGATGGTTCTAGAAATCCTCTGGGTCTTTGAGATAGGTAAGGGTAGGTAGGTAGGTAGGTAGGTAGGTAGGTAGAGATAGGTAGGTAGGTAGAGATAGGTAGGTAAGTAAAGGTAGGTAGAGGTAGGTAGGTAGGTAGGTAGGTAGAGATAGGTAGGTAGGTAGAGATAGGTAGGTAAGTAAAGGTAGGTAGAGGTAGGTAGGTAGGTAGGTAGGTAGAGATATGTAAAGGTAAGCAGAGGTAGGTAGGTAAAGGTAGGTAGAGGTAGGTAGGTAGGTAGGTAAGTAGGTAGGTAGGTAGGTAGAGATAGGTAGTTAGGTAGGTAGGTAGGTAGAGATATGTAAAGGTAAGCAGAGGTAGGTAGGTAAAGGTAGGCAGGTAGGTAAAGGTAAAGGTCTTATATGAAATATCGGTCACTAAGTGTAACTAACATAGTTTAGATTGGGTCGTTTTGTTTGTTGTCTTGTATGTTTATTAGTATTATTATTACTAAGTAAGTATACGTATTATTATTTATTTATTGATCTTTGCCATCAATAACAACGTCACGGACTTCTCTCTGAGATAATAAAGGTGTCTTGTAGGTAGGTAGAGGTAGGTAAAGGTATGTGTCTGGTGTCTTGTAGGCAAAGGTAGGTAGGTATACTGCAGGTAGGTAGAGGTAGGTAGGAAAAATAATTCTAATATTTACCATTGCAGTAGTTTGTTTTAAAAATGTTTGTCAGTAACGTAACATGGATGATTTATTGGGCTCAAACATGAGAAATCAGCAGTATGTTCGTTCGTTAACCGCTCGTTAGTCACTCTGTGTGCCTGATCCGCTTTTCTGAACCTGTGGCGTCAAACTCCAGCCGATGATGATGATGATGATGATGATGATGATGAAGGTTAATGACTCAGCCTGACTGTAAAAGTTGTTTTTACTGTGTACTCAGTCTGTGAGCTACAAAAAGGTAATTAAATGTTGTGTGTAACGGTTAACCTGAACATGTTAGCATAGGTTAAACTGAACACGTTAGCGTAGGTTAAACTGAACACATTAGCGTAGGTTAACCTGAACACGTTAGCATAGGTTAACCTGTTAGCGTACTAGCGATGGTTGGTTGGACGCTGTGATTCTGGCTCTTTCTGGACTCGTTTCCTCATTGGAACTTCAGTTTGGAGACAAACCAGCAGAGAATTATGTCACTTCTCACATCATCATCTGTTGTGTCTGTGATGACGCTCAGCAGCTTCCAACAATTTACCCAATTTACCCACGCTGCACTGCTCCAGATGGCTCCGGCTGGGAGGGGGTTCCTCTGTGTTTACTCTGTTATTATCACTGTCAGCATACGTGATAACAGCCAAATTACAGACAACACGTTAACGCTGTAACCATCAAACCATCAAAAGCTCACCTCATTTTTTTCTCATTTTTACCTAAAAAGATCCACTCTATAAAAATTCCTTATTTCTGATTATTAAAATAAATAAAAATCCTATAAATAAAGTCACATTTAGAATTTAGCTTTTCATTGAATTTGGTTTTTATTTTCCACCTGACAAAGGAATCTGAACTCCACAGAAAAGGAAGTCCAGGCGTATGAAAAACATCGGCCTTTGCCGTAAACAGCAAACGAGGCCTGAAAACAGCGTTTCCTCGCTCACGCCTCCTTGCTGCTCGGAGCAACACGGAGAGAAATGGAACACGCATCATGACGGTGGAACATGTGGATCTCTGGGTTACAGAAGAAAAGAGGAGGAAGAGCTTTGAATTTATCCGCTCTGTCTTCCTGAGACTTTGGTTTAGTTTAGGGATGAAAAGTCAGTCTGGTTGCCATGGAGACCTACCTCCATCCACTGTCCGTGGGACTTCATGTTGAGGACGATGCAGGGGTCAGGTTTGGACAAAGCGTCACGGTCTGAAATACCTTTACAGGTGAGTCTGAGCTCCACTTTGGTCAGACAGGGACTGCTGAACAAACCCAGAGAGTTCGCCGCAGACTCGTAGATGTCGCTCATCATGGGGGCGGGACAGGAAGTCTGCCGACAAAATAAAAGCATGAGATGAGAATGATTAAACAGTGACCTCTGTAGGAATGTGACTGAATGTTCCTATATTCCTCAGGTCAGAGGTCAGAGGTCAGAGACAGATCAGAGCACATTAATCCAGCATGTTTTCAGTCAGAGCTGCTGTTAAACATGCTGAGCGGCTTTCTGATGTCTGATGGAAAGGTTTCGGAAAGGTTTGTGGAGGGTTTGGATGCAATCAGTGTCTTTCAGGAGAAATAATAAGATCTGCCTGAAGTGAAAAACCAGACATGGATGATGAAGCTTGTGACTGTCAGACACGTGAGCAGATAAAAGTTTGTACATATGAAGAGAATCAAGTGAAGACAAAGATCAACATGAATCAGTCACGCAAACTTTATTATAATCTACCTATAAAGGCAGAAATCTCTGTCTGTGGCACCAACATGTCTAGAACCCGTCATGTATGAAGCTGATACTCAGCAGGTTTGTTGCTCAGGACCCAAGGACGTGCAGCGTCACATATGAAGTTGTTTGGATGAGCGGTTCTCAAACTGAGCTGTGCCGGTAAAAAGTAGTCCATGTGGCAGGATANGTTGTTTGGATGAGCGGTTCTCAAACTGAGCTGTGCCGGTAAAAAGTAGTCCATGTGGCAGGATACACTCTGGTCTCGTGTCACGGTCTGAACCCGTACAGCAGACTAAGCTAGCTCAGAGGACGTGCAGAGCTACATGATGACAGGCGGCGGCGGTCGCCGTAAAGTCCAACCCGTTCTGAACACGTATGTTTTAAACAAGACTGCAGTAGTTTATATAATTTCATATAATTCATGTGAAATTATATGAAATCAAAACCCACAAGTGAGACGTCTCTCTCTCTCTCTCTCTCTCTCTCTCTCTGATGGTAATTTCCCTCATCGATCTCTTCATCTTCATGATAAAATCTTCATCACAGATAAACTCGGATCCCTCAGGAATCATTTCTTCTGGTCAGGAAGTGATCATCTCTCTACCTCCACTCATCACTTCATCATTTCTCTCCACCAGCAGCATTAATCCCACTCGGAGCGAGGCCCCGCCCTCTGACCCCCCGCTGTGAGGAGGCCTGATGCTGCAGATACGGTAAAAATATCCGGGATCGGATTACACGAGATACAGACACCGGCAGGAAGAACGGCAGGAAGGATCAAAGTTAGAGAGGAAGCTGCTAAAACCGGAGTGATGGAGGATCAGGTTTTACTGTTCCTTCACACAAGGTCAATGAGACAGGAAGTCAGGAACCACGAGACGTCCTGAGGGGTCACTGTCCAATGATATCAAGATCAATATCTGTGATTACTTTGCCAATGACTGATTTCTGGATGTCAGAATTCAATTTTAGGTCATTTTTAGTCAATTCATGTTGATGCTTCGTGCAGAGAAGCAGAACGCCATCGCCTCGTTTGGCCAAAGATACCAAACCTCTGAGATGTTTTAGAAAATTTAGAATTCATTTCTGTTTTTCATTGATCATGTGATCAGTTTTGGATTTATTCCTTCACAGTCGCTCTGTAAGCAGAAACGTCGAGTTTAAAGGACGACACCTGTCATCAGTTCATTTCAGCACGATATTAAAATCAACATGTAGAGACGTGAAACGTGCTGATAAATAATAAACACGTGTTTTTATTTTGTCTAAGTTACTTCATTTAAACAATCCAAAGCGATGTTACGAAGAAGAAAATGTACGTCTGCCAAGGAACATCATGCCAGGAGACAGTTCTTACAGAGAACTAAAAACAGACGTATTCAGATGATGGTATAACAACAACAACAACAACAATAATAATCATAATAATAATAATAATGATAATGATGAGGATGATGAGGATGAGGATGAGGATGAGATAAAGCAGAGCTGTGCTGTTTCTGCAGCAGCGTTGGAGGCTGAGACTCAGCAGCTCATTTCTCTGCTCACTCAGGCGACACACGAATTCCTGCAGCAGCTGCTTGACGCTGACGACACGTCCAGCAGCACGTTAACGAGCCGCACACACAACACGGCTCAGACTTCATCACGTCTGAGCCTCAGAGACTCGCTGAAACATACAGAAAACACAGCAGCCAAACGTTTCCTCAGACTTTACGCTGAGGATATTTAAGTCACAGTTTTTTTTTTGTAGCTTTACAGATTACAGATCAGAGTTATGAGCAGGATAACTGACTTTTATATGTGGATAAACAGAAGCTGCAGGTTCATGTCTGTTAAGAGATGGGCGGAGAATTGCTGCTTAGCATTCTGACCATATTAAAGGACCATACCACCCATTTGGCATGTTTGAGCCTAATATATTCAATTTCTGACAATCATTTCCCAAAGCTTACTACTGGAATGGTGAATTAAAAATGTTTTTCCTACCTTCCAGACCTCCATTGGTTTCAGTTCATTCTGCTATTAAAATCAACTTGTTGATACTGTAAACGTTCTTGGGATAGGTAATCCATCATCACCAACAAGACGTGTATTCAGGTTTTTTTAGAAGTTATGTAATTTTAGTGTTTAAGCTCAATAAAAAGCGTGGAGTGAATGTATGCCTCCACCGGGGAATATAGTCCCAAAAGAAGACCTGCGTTTATGGAAAAATTTAAAGGACCATGACTTCATAAGGCTGTGTAACTATTAGCAGGAGAAACATGGATTTTTAAGGTGGGTGTATCACTGAATATTTGATTTAGAAAGATTAAGAGATTTAGCAAAATATCAGGAAAACTGAAATACGGTTTTATCCTTTGGGAAATGATTGTTAGTAACGTAACGTATGAAAATTGAATATATCAGGCTCAAACATGCAAAATGGACGGTATGGTCCTTTAAGGCTGAATATGGTTTCAGATGGATATGAGCTGATGCAGAAACATGATGAGCGATGTGAGGAGCTTTTATTCTCCACATTTTCTCCTTGCAGCAAACCGATGTATTCTAAACTGCAGGAAGCAGCAAATCAAAACCTCACAGCTACTGCTCAAAGTACCATAGAAGAAGTCTGTTCTTTACAAATGGCATCATGCATGAAGATGATTCTTATGAGGAGGAGCTTTTTTTTTAGCTGTCACAGGGAGACAGGAACTGTCTGGATGATCTAACAGATCCGTGTATCTACTGATCTCCTGCTCCGTTTCTGAAACATCGGCATCCGTCAAATTAAAAAACATGATGCAGGGTGAAAACTCAACGCTCAGCTTATTCAAGTAAATATTGTCCAACATGTCCAGAATTTTACAATCCACACTTTGTCGTTGTGTCTAGTAAAGGATGTTTAAAATGCAAATTTAATGCAAATTACAAAACTGACTTTAGATTCCACAGCGTTAAAATTTGCATTTAAATGTGAATACTGTAAAATAATGACAGCATGAAGTGAAGCTGTAGCATCACCTGCTTTATAAATAACCTGCACACACACACACACACACGCACACACACACACATGTAATCAAAAAGTAGTGGACATTATCAAATATTTCCACAAAACTCTGGTTGACACGTCAGACAGATATTAGCTAACAGCTAATAACGAACAATCAGCGCCAAACAGCTTTGACAGGTTTTAGGACCTTGCGGAATGAAAAACGAGCTGTTGTTCATTTGTATGAAACGTTTGTTACTTTACATATTTCATGATAGCATCTGTTGGCACTGATCCAACAGGTAAAATGTTTATCCTCAGGTCCGCAGCTCTGCAGGTCGCATGACGCTGCTGACACATATGTAGGACCATGCTGACATGTACTGTATGTAGGACCAGCAGCAGCCGTTGAGTTTGCCACTTCCTGATGTAGAAAGGCCCTTTACACGCCTCCAGATGGCGACGTGGATCCTCAATAAATGTTATTACTTTTGGTGACTCTACAGTTGATCCTCTAATGACCCTAATGACTCGAACGACTCTTACAACTCTAATGACTCTAATGCTCTAATGGCTCTAATGACTCTAATGCTCTAATGGCTCTAATGACTCTAACGGCTCTAATGGCTTGAATGACTCTAACGACTCTAATAACTTAACAACTCTATGATTCTAACGACTCTTACAACTCTAACGACTCTTAACGGCTCAAATGATTATAACAACTCTAACAATCTAACAGCTCTTGTGACTCTAACAACTCTAACGTCTCTAACAATTCTAACGACTCTAACGACTCTAACAACTCTAACGATTCTAACGACTCTAACAACTCTAATGGCTCTAATGACTCAAATGACTCTTACAACACTAATGACTCTAATGGCTCTAACGACTTTAACGACTCACAACTCTAACGACTCTAATGGCTATAACGATTCTAATGACTAACAACTCTCATGATTCTAATGGCTGTAACGATTCTAACGACTCTAACAACTCTAAAGACTCTAACAATTCTAACGACTCTAACGATTCTAACAGCTCTAACAACTCACTAACGACTCTAATGGCTCTAATGACTCTAACAACTCTAACGACACCACCAAAAGCAAAACGTCAGTTCATGACATCGTATCTGAAAAAATGATCAGATCCCAGCTGCTGTGGTCTAGCTCTGATCCAAAACGGATCCTCCATCATCATCATCATCATCATCATCATCATCATATTACCCACTTTCCATTATCTATCATTTACCAGCCATTATCTGTTACCCTCATTCTTTATTGTTATTCATTATTATCCAATCATCACCCATTACCTATATTCATTATCGACCATCTACTGTCAACAATCCATTATCCATCATTCATCTCTCCCTCCCTCTCTTTCTCTCTCTCCCCTCTCTTCGTCTCTCACTCTCTCTCTC
>VXCM01003547.1:21902-42317 GCA_014773175.1 Lucifuga dentata
CTCCCCCCTCTCTCTCTCTGTCTCTCTCTCTCACTCCCCACCAATTCTGTCATGGCTGAGCAGTTAAATATCAGTTATCTGTCATAAATAAATTGTTCAGTTAACTGGTGCTATGATCCACACACCTGCGTCTCACATTACACACACACTCACACACACACACACACACACACACACACACACACACACACACACATACACACCTACAGTATGCACTGTTGAGTGTGAATCATGTGACAATTATGTAGTAATTGTTTTTTTAGTATGGATTATGGAAATATACCAAAGGGGAAATCCCCCCCAACACACACAAACACACACACACACACACACACACACACAAATATGCAACAAACACTAAATGACTGTTTTTAGATTAAATTAAGCTCATGACTGTAATTCCATTATAGATAAGATTAAACATAAAATATTACACAATTGTTTTTAGGATAGTGACAAAAATTATATGAATAACAGAGAATCATAAGAGTCATTATGACATCATACATAACCCCCCCTCCCCCCAAAAACAAACAAACAAACAAAAAAAACAAAAAACAAAACAAAAATGGACACGCACAGTTTAATACAAATCCACTATGGCTACACAATTTCAATATTGACATTGTGTGTATTAATCCATCCTTTGATGTGACAGAAAAAGAGTGAAATAATGACACTATTAATGGAGAAATGTTAAAAAATATTCTAAAATCCACTGACACAAATTACATTAAAAACAGACACTGTAAGAGATAAACATTCGAAAAATATTCTTCATAATTTAAGAGGTCATTATACTCAGACTTTATGAGCTCATTAGAAGTTTACATCCGAGCATCGCTGTGGAACATTCAAATGATTTCTGAAATATTATAATCTCAAAATCAATCTGACAATCACTGCAGGCAGGAAGTCATAAGAATATTATTGGAAACAAGTCGCACCCACAAGAGGAAAATATCATCAAAATAATATTACACTTCCAGCACGTCGTGGTTATTAGTCACAGTCGTGTTCTCTCTGAGAATATTATACAGATTCTTAAAACGCTACAAAAGCAGCATCAACTCATTACTGAGCAAAAGTTCCTCTTAGAATAAAAACATCATAAACTATAAACTAATATTGTGCCTATATCATTACAAATCCAATAAAAGTCACATTGGTGTTTTGGGTGTACAATAGAAATATTATTGGGATTTTGGCGATCGTAAAGAATATTATAAATGATGAGTTAGTTACCAAAGAAAAAAAATCATAAAATATTACAAGATCTTTAGAGGTTCATCACAGTCCCACTGTTACGCTCTGAAACATTACATGTTACAGGAAAATGATGTGGATATTTTTTCCTCTCTTACCTTTTCACAGAATCATGAAGCAGAATGTTCAGAAAAGAAAGAATCAGAAAGTTTCCAGGTTCAGCTGAGCGGACAGACAGACAGACAGGCAGAGGGATGGATCTCCATGGCGACAGACAGACAGGCAGGCAGCTTCATTCTCCTCTGGCTGCCAGAGAGCCTTTACTGCCTCCAGCCGCTCTCAGAGCTTTATACCGGGGAAACCCTGCGCACACCGCGGGGAGAGAGAGGAGGCTGTGAGCGCCACCTGCAGGCACAGCTCAGCAACTACAAGCAGGGCTGCTGTTACTGTATGTCATATGCTAGTTACAAAAATTAATATTAGACGGCATAGTAATAACACACAAGTTCTAGTGAACTTTCCCTAAATGTTTTCCGGGAAAGTTTTTCTTTTTAACAGATGGTGGTAAAAGATGCAATTCCATACTGTTTAACATTATTACTGTGTTCTTACATCATTTACAACCTTTGCTTACTTTTGTGTGTTATTGTGTATAAGTTAATATATTATGTGATGCAGTAGAGTTGGGACTCTTTGGAGTGGGGTTATAAATATATGTCAATATATATGTCTGAATTGTGCAATGATATTCATTGTAATAGAAAAAAAAAACAATAAACAGACTTTGAACAAGAAAAAAGTATGGTAGTAACATTTTACAAATATAATTAAAATTCAATCAAATTAAAATTATTGGTCTCTCTGGGATCATTTAAATATTCTAGGAATTTTTAATATACTATCAATTTGAATGGCAGACTTTTCTGAAAAAGTTCCTGGAATTGGAAACGTTCTACATCCATTAAAAATTATTTAATAAAAACCTTTTAAAAATTACAATTAAAACAAATCGATAAATCTGAAACAAAAAGAAATTTAAATCGAGTATATTCCTATTTTGTTTTATCTGTTATCAATATTTTTTATTTTGAAAGTTGTAACCGGAAGTGACTTTTCTTCGCGTGCAGCTTTATTTGCTAAAAAAACAATCAATGCGGAAGTGAAATCTGAGCAGCAGCGAGGACACGAAAGTGGACGTTTCTGAAGTAAGTGGAAACTTTACATGAAACTCAACAGTTGGATATTTTCTCGGATTAATTAAATTTATTATATATATATATACTTTTTTTTTTTTTTACCGTCAACAAGCTTTTTGTTTTCGCGTGTGACGCAGATCGTTTGTAGGAGATACGTAAGGTCCGATACGTTTCTGTTTTCTGTGGCGGAAACGCGACATACCAAACTGTATTTAAATATTTGTTAATTTATAATTAAATCTTCCAACAAAGAATGAAAACCGTCTCATTATTCAGAGGTCATAAGATGACCTGTAGTTGGAATTGATACTAACAACATCTTATTCGGTATGAATTAAACACCCAAACACGTTGATTTCATATAATTTCTCCTGTTTAAGTTTCCTGATGAGGTAATCGCCATCTTTTTCAGTAAATCTCCGCGGAGACACTTTTAAAAGTTCAGATTTTAATGAAATAAAATACTGCCCGGTAGATAATTCATATGCCGGATTTTCCAAAACAAAGTTAACTTTACTGAAAAACTTTTGAGTATCTTCTGTGCTCTCTGGGCGTCTTTTTATAAGTGAGGAAATATTGAAGTAATGACTATTTTGAATGAAGTTTGGTGTTGTGTTGTCGTAATGTAAGAGAGAAGGACTTGATGTCTGCCTTTCTGTGTGTAATTGTCAGTTTAATGAATAATTTCAAATAAACTCAGTAAATTTAATGACAGTCGGTACACTGCATTATCTTTTTATCTGGACAGTTTCATTTTTTTTTTTTAACTAAAATGAGGCCAAAATGTCACACAGAAATGAAATAAAATAGAATATACTGCATAAAATCACTTTGTGTACCTGTTGTTGTCACAGTTAAACTTGCAAACGTTGTTAATGTATTTCCACTGTACTCAGCATATCAATGAAAGCCATCATACATTACATGGCCTGTGAGGTGTGTGCAACTTATTTTTATTTTTTTACTACAGTGCAGAAATTTCATCATAAGAAAAAATATTTTTCACATTTTTGCCAAAATGAGAATATGTATGACATTATGAAGACAATATATTTCAATATGATGAGGAACTTTTCTTATTTGATGGAGAAAATGTTTGTGGAGACAATGTTTTTTGCATAATTAGAAAAAGGTATTTTTGTTAAGATGAAAAATAGTTTTCTTTCTGAGAGTGTTGATTGATAAGTTGTGAGCCCAGCAGCGAGTCCAGAATCGCTGCACGCTGGTCTGGTTTGTCTGTCTTGTGCAGGTCTCAGAGCCTTAGGGACGTCTGGAGCTTGTAACACCCTGCTCACTTGCGTATGGGTCAGGCTCAGAACTTATCAATCAACTCTTGTAGAGAGAGAAAGTCTGTATTCCACATTTCTATATTGTAGATGTTGCAAATATTAAAGTCTTTAAAAGTGTCTGCAAAAGCGTGTTATTATGTGACTTTTAGTTGTAAAGCGAAATCTTTCCTGTAAAAATGAGAAGAGAACTTTAGCCCCACAGGTTGTAACAGTCCGTGTCGTGTCCATAGCTCCATCATGGCCACCTCCGAAGTTTACACGTCGACGACCGTCGCCGAGCCCAAATCCTCCTGTTTCCTGGTTCCATCAGAGAATCTGGATAAGACCAGATTCCTGATCAAAATCATCCAAGTGGTGAGTTCACTGACCGTCAGACGGATTTCACTCTGAACCTGAACACAACACTCAGACACACTCAATTACAAATCTTAAAGGTCCACAAAGAAAATTTTCAAAAGACAAAGGTCTGTTTATTAAGGCCAGTGAAGCCAGGGTCGAAACCAGCTGCTGTCAGCTCTCAGACGTTCTGATTCACTTTGCAGCAGAGAAGTTTGACTTGTCGCATCACAGCGATGTCTCACAGATAATACAGATAATACATATGAAAAATATAATTTAATCAGGGTTTGGAGACAGTTGTGGTTTGGTCCAGATCCAGACCAGAGTCCAGACTTTGAGGATGACTGCTGTATCACCTGAACATTAGATTTTGAAAGATTTGGGGAGCAGGAAAACTAAAATACAGTTTTATGTTTTGGAAAGTGGTTGTCAGAAACGTAACGCATGCAGGTTGTATTTATTGGGCTGAAACTGCTAAATCGTTGGTTTGGTCCTTTAAGGTTTGGGGTGGGTGAGGGTTTAGGGCGGGCGTTGACTCGTCGTTCCGTATCCTGCTGCGTTTCAGGAAGCTGCAGACTGAAGTGAAAGTGCTGCAGAGTGAAGAGTTCGGAGTCTGAAAGGCTGAAGTTAGCATATCTTTACGACTTCTAACAAACTCTGTCGCAACTTTCACACGTTGGAGTGACTTTTCTTCCTGTGCATGTCTGCATGCAGCAAAAAGAGGATGTACGGGAAGGAAAGGCTGGACTCTGTGTGTCCCGTTACATGCTGAGGCTCGTTTATATGATCATCTCACCATGATTTAACCTTCAGTGACACATGATACACCTTCCATCATCATCATCATCATCATCATCATCATCATCCACTTCTCCGGCTTCCTCTCACCTCCAAAGACATGCAGGTCAGGTGAACTGGGAACTCTAAATTGCCTGTAGGTGTGAATGAGAGCGTGAATGTGTCTGTCTCTGTGTCAGCCCTGCGATAGACTGGCGATCTGTCCAGGTAAACCCCGCCTCTCGCCCTATGACCGCTGGGATAGGCTCCACCCCCCCGTGACCCTCAACAGGACAAACGGGTTTAGAAAATGGATGGATGGATGGATGGAAGAGTTTAGAAACCAGAGAGTTGAACTGCTGCTCAAACGGAGCCAGAGAACGTGGCTCAGCATTGTGTTCAGATGAACACATGTTCAGGTTAGCGTGTGTTTGTATGTTCTCAGCATGGTTCAGCGTGTGAAGGCAGTACGTCTTCTTCACATCATGTGAAGCAGCATGTGGTTTTCCACACGCTGTCTCTACATCAGATTCAGCTTCTGCTGTCATAGTTTTCTTCTTCATGGATCAAATGATGCTATGACAGGAAAGGATCCACATTCATCTTTGTTACTCTGATTTACTTTGATAGAAACTACTTCCTGTTTGGAGTTTCTTTCTGACCAATCAGCAGAGAGAGTGTTGCCACATGACTTTAGCTGATAGATTTTGGTTTGATTGGATGTTTTTCTGTGTGAAACTGAACCAAACCAACAATTTAGTTCCTGATTCAGACCAGAGCAAATGATCTGCAGATCTGAAACTAAAGATACTTGTGTTAGTCTTCCAGAAAGTGATCCGTGTACCAATGTTAAAGAAAAAAAATCCAGTTTCTGCCTTAATATTTAAAGAACTTACTGATTGAAATTCCACACGTGTCTAAAATAACATGTCAGGACAACTGACAAACCAGAAGAATCTGAGTCTTCATGTTCTGATCATGTATGAACCGTGTTTGGTTCATGGCTCTGCTGCTCAGATTTGCCGTAAGTTGCTGCTTCATGTGGAAACAACATTTTCCTTAAAGGGCAATTCCACCGTTTTTCCACATTAGCTTCACTTTGTTGTCATGTGTTTTGTGGCTGTAGGCTGTGCACTTCCTGTATGTCTCATATTACCTCCAGGTTAATTTTGAAAACCATTTTTGAACAGAATCAGGACAGACTGAGGTGGGATTTTTTGTTTGGAATCAAACCGTGAATGCTGTCAGTGTTGCTGCCTTGCTCTAAGAGTCAGTCAGAGTGGTTTGTAATGTTACACGCGTGATGTTAGTGTGTTATTATACGTAGCTCTGTGGTTTAGCGTTTCTCTGTTTGATGACAACACAAGAGCTTTTATGAACTCACACACACACACACACACACACACACACACACTGAAGCTGTTGTGTAACTGTGGTTTACGANCTCACACACACACACACACACACACACACACACACTGAAGCTGTTGTGTAACTGTGGTTTACGACAAACAGAAGAAGCAGTGTTACTACATTTCTATTTCTGATCCTTCATTTCCTGAAAAACTAAAACCTGTAAGAAACAAATCTGACCTGGATCATTTCTGCAAAATCATCATTTTTTTCACTGATCTGTCTGATTGATTATGTATCAGTGTGTTTAGCAGTAAATAATACTACAAACAAATCAGAGTAAAGTAGTAACAGTAGAGTTTTTCCTTCAGTAAAAGTAGAAATAATAAATCCTGTAATATTTTAGCTTGTAAACAGTAACTCAGATTAGCTTTAGCTGCTCGTCTTCAGTCGTTATAAAACATCAATAAAATGACTGATGATGTCATCAGATCTGATCTTTGGCAGGTTATGATGCTAATTAGCATCTATGATGCTAAACTAAACGCTCTGAAGTCCAGATCCACCATAAGACAAGAACTCAGCTGAAGTTAGTGTAGCGGCTAAGCTAACACTGTTAGCAGCTAAGACTGTTCATACATCACAACAAGAAGTCACCGCTAAGCTAATTTCATTCCACCATTAGCTTTTTCTTTAATCAAGAAACATTCATCTCTTCTATTTAGTTCTTCTTGTTTCTAACAACAAAATCTTTTTTTTTTTTGTTAATATTTTCTGATGGTATCACAGCATCTAAGCAAAGCTAAGCCAAGCTAAGCTAAGCTAAGCTAAGCTAACAGCTAAGTTAATATTTTCTGATGCTGTCACAGCATCTAAACTAAGCTAACAGCTAAGTTAATATTTTCTGATACTGTCGCAGCATCTAAGCTAAGCTAACAGCTAAGTTAATATTTTCTGATGCTGTCACAGCATCTAAACTAAGCTAACAGCTAAGTTAATATTTTCTGATACTGTCGCAGCATCTAAGCTAAGCTAACAGCTAAGTTAATATTTTCTGACGCTGTCGCAGCATCTAAGCTAAACTAAGCTAACAGCTAAGTTAATATTTTCTGACGCTGTCGCAGCATCTAAGCTAAGCTAAGCTAACAGCTAAGTTAATATTTTCTGATGCTGTCGCAGCATCTAAGCTAAACTAAGCTAACAGCTAAGTTAATATTTTCTGATACTGTCGCAGCATCTAAGCTAACAGCTAAGTTAATATTTTCTGACGCTGTCGCAGCATCTAAGCTAAACTAAGCTAACAGCTAAGTTAATATTTTCTGATGCTGTCGCAGCATCTAAGCTAAGCTAAGCTAACAGCTAAGTTAATATTTTCCGACACTGCGACAGCATCAGAAAATATTAACTTAGATTTTGTTGTTGTTTCCTGTGTTTACAAACATTACTGATGTCAACAAACATTATTCATAACTTAGATTTTATTGTTGTTCTGATATAAACAAACTTTTAACTGCGTCAAGAAACGTTAATAACGTGGATTTTGTTTTTGTTTACAGCTATTATAGATGTAAACAAAGCTTTAATAGAAAGTATGAATGTGTTTTCGTGTTGAAGCTCATCCTGCAGCGTTTCCTCTCTGCTGTAACAGGAAGTGGCTGCTGTGCTGCTTCCTGTGTGTGCTGACTCAGCGCCGCCGCTCGCACACGCTCAGCTCGCCGCCAGCACTCGCTTTCATTAAACAGCAGAGAAAGTTTCTGTGTACTCGAGTACTTTACTTAAGTACTGTTTGACATAATGATACTTTCTACTTTGTGGAAACTTTCTACTTTCCTCCGTTTTATTGTTGTTCTAATAAAAACAGACTTTTAACTGCATAATATTTAACTTTTTACTTCATTAGTGAAAGTAACTAGGAACTTTAGTTACTTTAATTACTTTAGTAACTAAAGTAAATTTTTACTTTAGTTACTAAGTTTACTAAAGTAAGTAGGAACTTTAGTCACTGATTTGTAGAAAAATAATTTTTATGTGTAAAAATAAAAACTCGTGATGATGTAAGAGTCATATGTTGTAAAATATAAAGTTCATGAGTTGATTGATAAGTTCTGAGCTCAAGCTACAATATTTTTAATCTATCAGTTTTTTTTTACATTTTTCAGAAGGTCAACTAAAAAATGAAGCAAACTAAGAATATTTTAACATGCTGGAGGTCAAAGGTCAGACACGGTGGCCTCCTGGTGTGCAGTGATTAACTTTTGAATTGGTCAGACAAAACATGTGCATTATTGAAAATTTTATTTAGTTTTTTTTAAAATATATATTTTTGCTGCACAGATATTAATAATAAAATGGTTGATTGATAAGTTCTGAGCCTGACCCATAAAGAACAGATTGTCAGAGACTACATGAAACATTTCAACATGCACAACATGGACACACAGATTAACAAAAACAAAAAAAAAAAAAACAAAGGTTGACTGATAAGTTCTGAGCCTGACTGCTGTGCGTTTTTGTGGCCTTCATATCACATGATGACATCAGAAAAGGACTGTTACAAAAGTGATAAAACCTCCAGCATTGCAGCAGAAGTTTGTGGAGTTTAAAAATAAAGAAGTGAGTCAGAATGTTCTGTGACAAGCTCAGGACTTATCAATCAACCAGTGATTTAAACTCGCTGACGGCTGCGTTTGTTGGTGATGATGACTGGTGCGTTTCAGCTCCTGTCCTTCGTGGCGTTCGTCCTGGAGGAAGTGGTGAACAGCTGCATCAGCTGCTCTGCTCTTTACTTCTTTGAGTTCATCAGCTGCACGGCCTTCCTCTTCACGCTGCTGCTCCTCATCCTCCTCGCCACCGCCCTGCACACCAAGGTCGGCATCACCTGCTGGCCACGCCTGGTGAGTATCAGGAAACTGTGTGTGTGTGTGTGTGTGTGTGTNGGCCACGCCTGGTGAGTATCAGGAAACTGTGTGTGTGTGTGTGTGTGTGTGTAGATGAAGGTTTTCCTCCTCTTCCTCTGTTTGCTGATGGCTCTGTCTGCAGGATTTTGGCTACACCGCTGTCATCGGCGTGTTCTTCCTCATCGCCTCCATCGTTTTCGCTGCAGACAACAGTCAGAGCGCTCTGGAGTGCAGCGCTGTGGTGAGATGGATCCTTCTTTCCTTTCCTTCCTGTCTCCTCCTTCCTTCCTTACCTCCTCATCTCCTGCCCTACCCTCTCTTTTTCCTCCTCCTTTTCCTATTTATTTGTCCATATACTGAGAATTCTTTGTTTCTTTGATCTTTTTGTGTGAGCTTCTCTGATTGGCTGATGGATGGAAGTTTGTGATTGGGTCCTGTCATCACAGACTTTCTGTTTGTTCTTCCTGTCAGGCGTTTGGCTTCCTGTCCTCTGTGGCGTTTTTCGTGGACCTTTTCTTTTTCTGGAAGAACAGCGGCTTTCCTTTCAAGAATGACGGAAAGCCGGAGCCCGCCAACGGCAACGGCAACGCAGTGGCCACAATGCCAGCAACGCCGGCGGAGACGGAGAAACTCACTGCAGCAGCAAACAGAACTGAATAAGTTTCTGCTTAAATGTCCACTTTATGCTGCAGGTCAAAGGTCAGAACATCCAAATTATCCTGCTAACATGACAAGAGGAGGCACATACATGCACACGCACACACGCATGCACACACACACACACACACACACACGTGCACTAGCATTCACAGCTGACCGCCGTTTTATATTTTACACAAGTAATTTTCAGTCGGCTCCAACAGGAAGTAGGACGGCGGCGGTGAAGCTGGAAGCGTCGAGACGAAAACGTTCCTCGACATGCGAGGAATCAAACACATCAAACTTCACCAAATCACCATCAGCGTCAAAAAAACGTTCACAAACGTTCACCATCACCAGAAAAAACAGCAGCACAGAGACACTTCCTGCTTTTTAAAGGACCAGACCAGTGGTTTTGCATGTTTGACTCCAACAAATGCAATCCGCCTCCATGTTATGTTTCTGTCAACCATTTCCCACAATGTACTGCTGGAGCAGTAAATTTTAGAGTTGTTTTTCCTACCTTCCAGACATGTTTGAGATAAATAATCCATCACATCAAACAATACGTCTGTTAGGTTTATTTAAGTTATTATATATTTATTTAGGTTTATTTAATGATCCAGCACAGAGCTGCAACAAGACGATGTATGTCTCTGCTGGAAAATATAGTCCCAGGAGAAGAGGACTTTTACAGAGAAGTTAAAATGAGCGTCTTTTCTACATTCAGACATACCTGTTAGCAGGTGAAACGTTGAGTTTAAGTGTTTGTACCACCTGAATATTTGATGACAAAATAACAGGAAAACTAAAATACGGTTTTATTTTTGGTAAATGGTTCTTAAACATGCAAAATCACCAGTATGGTCCTTTAAGGCCTGCTCATGCTTAGCACAGAGATGATGCAGAATTCCTTTTCCTGTCTTTCATGCTGTGGCGTTACAGAGGCTTCAGCTCGCCGCGCCTCGTTCTTCTTCCTCGTCTTCACATTTCGCCGTTGTTTGTTTTTCTTGGCCAATCATTGATGAAGGTGCATTTACGTCACGCTGACGCCATCGTTTGTTCTGTATTTTGAGTGGCGTGCAACCATGTGAGCGACTTTAAATATGGTATCCGCGGCGTTTAGCCTGAAAATATATATCACGTATATGTCATATGTGTCACGCCACGTTTGCTTAAAGTTTTTACCTGAGAAACAAATTCAGACACTAAACACAAAAACCACTAAAGATTCTGCTGTAAATTATGGTGTTTATTCATCATGTTTTATACATTTTCAACTTTTTTAGCAGGAATAAAACGAGTCGCCGTGACGTTGGGCTGAAATGATGAAATAACTCGCTAAACGACGTGTTTTAATAGAAGGATCATATTGGAAGAATTCTTTAGTCAACATATTTATTTTTTTTATCCATTTCAACAATTAGAATAATCAGCCGAAGCTCAGAACATTCCAGATTTGTATCAAACTGAAACAGAAATGAAAACTCGCTGGAAACGAGACGAAGGATAAATACTTTCTAATCCGTTATTCATCATTCATATTCTCATCCATCAGTCAGACATCACAGTCCGGCGACGCGACGTGTTTTTACCAGCAGGGGGCGACACTTTCTAATCATTCCAGCAGATATGAATGATTTTTTCTCTGGTTTTAATCCTGAATCACTTTAAATTTCATGTTTGATATTTTTCTGATTTGTCTTTAAAAAAAACTGTATTTTTGATATTTTTTATATGAGTCATCGCATGGATGAAGGTGTAAATTTTATCATCCCGAATATTTTAAAGGGATGTTTCACCCAAACATGATCGTTTTTGTATTAATTACCTTCAATATTTTACCAAAAAAAAAAAAAAAANCAAAAAAAAAAAAAAAATCTGCTTCCTGTCTGTTTTGTTTCTGTTCTCAGAATTTAAAGATGAAAATTTAAATTTTAACATTAAAAACTGTAATTTTTAGTCAAAACGAGATCATTTGAAATGAAAATTTTTAGTAATCTCAGATCAGATGTTTGATTAAAAACAAATTTAGTTTTGTTTCTGCTGACGTCACAAACATCCAGACAAAACTCAGCGACTTTTAACTTTGAATTGATCGTAATGAAGAAGTAATTATTGATCGCTGGTTATTGAGGCCAATACAAAAAAATTCAACAGCCTATAATCAGCATATTAATCGATCCATATTAGTTTATTTACATAACATCATACAAACCACGTGTTTGTTTGCTCACTAACTACTAACTACAGCAACTAACTAACTAGCAACATATTGCTGCAACACGTTATTGAGTTTTGTGAACGCGTTGCTCTAATCCTTCTCTGTCTGAAAACATGATTACGTCTTTGTGAACTTTAACGATGTTTCAGAAACAGATTATAGAAATATTTCTGTCTTTTTTTCCTTCTTTGTGTTATTTTGCGTTTTTACATCCATGTCAGAAATGAGCACAAACCCTCGTCTCTGCGTTCAGCGAGTTTCAGGTCAGATCCGTGTAAAGACATGAATGAGGTATGAGCCACTTATACGTGTTCTAAAAAAATAGGAAATATTGAAATTGGACGTCCAGACCTGAAGTTTAAATGTGTTATGGTAAAAAAAAACAGCAACAAAATCTGATTTATTGACGGTTTGAGTGAAATGTTCCTTTAATATTTTGGGTTTGAGAGTTAATGGTCTTACAGAACCACAATAATTAAAAATATTTCTGTTTGTATTTTTACACCCTTAAAATTAAGTAAAAAATTAAGATAAAATGAATCTTTGTTCATGTGTGAAATTTTACAACTATTCATAATCAGAGTGTGTAAAAAAAAAAAAAAAAAAAAAAAAAAAAAAAAAAGTTCAGATCAGATGTTTAACATTCCTTTATTTTTGTCTGTTTTTTTCTTTAAACTTTCAATTTGGGAAAATTCAGGGAGTCAAAAATTATCACTAAGAATCTAATTTTTATCACTAATAACGCAGAGAATCTTTACCGAATAAATCAAAATAAACAATAAAATGTGTTAGCATTATGCTAATCTGTTAACGTAGTGCTGCTTATATTTACTGAGGAAAACTAAATAAATTAGAAAAGTTTTATTGTAAAGACAATCAGAAAAAAAATGTGTTTTATATCTGAGAAAAATAAAGATTTTTGAGATTTACGTTTTCATTTTGTTGTTTTTAACACATTTCCATTGTTCTTCTTTATGAATAAATACAGTCTGACTTTATATTTCATAAATATTCTTTATTTTTCATTGTTTCATGTAATAAATGCTGATTATTGATTTACCTTTTAATAAATTTCCTCGTGTTTTTTCATTAAACTGTATAAAACAGGAAATCTGGAGGAAATGTTTTTTAAACTTAAGTTTTTTATTTAAATGAATCAGTATTTCTCCTTTAAATGATATATAATCTGTAAAACACATCATTGTTTGATAAAGAATCTAAAGTATAGAGCTGATTTCAGCAGTAATCTGCAGAAAAGAAGTAAGTAGTTTTACTCAAATATTGCATTTAAAGTACTATTATTTTAATTTTTAGAAACTTTGAGAGAAATATGAAAGCTTTTACTACAGCTTATTATTTACGGTTCAGTTAATGTTTTTCCTGTCAGATAAAACGTCTCTGATGCTCTGATTTAGTGAAATATTTTGGGTTTTTACCTTCATAAAATGTTAAATATCTTCTACATTCTGAACCTCATTAAACTTTTTTGGTCATCAAGCTGCTTTTATGAAATAAAGTTTGAACATTTGGGAGATTTTCATGTTTTATGTATGACAGAGAAATGGAAAGAAGAAAGTTTATAATGTGATTTATAGATGGAAGCTATTGTTTGTTGTTTGTCTCTGTCAGTCTGTTGGAGCTGCATGCAGTGAGAGTTTCTGTCCGGTGGGGGAGCTCTGATTTTCTGATGCTCTGATTCTCTTTGAAGCTCTGATTCTCTTTGATGCTGATTCTTTTTGATGCTCTGATTCTCTTTGAAGCTCTGATTCTCTTTGATGCTGATTCTTTTTGATGCTTTGATTCTCTGAAGCTCTGATTCTGTGTGATGTTCTGATTCTTTTTGATGCTCTGATTCTTTGATGCTCTGATTCTTTTTGATGTTCTGATTTTCTGATGCTCTGATTCTTTTTGATCTGATTTTCTGATGCTCTGATTCTTTTTGATGCTCTGATTCTCTTTGATGCTCTGATTCTTTTTGATGTTCTGATTTTCTGATGCTGATTCTCTTTGATGCTCTGATTTTCTGATGCTGATTCTTTTTGATGCTCTGATTCTCTTTGATGCTGATTCTTTTTGATGCTTTGATTCTCTGAAGCTCTGATTCTGATACTCTGATTCTTTTTGATGCCTCTGATTCTTTTTGATGCTCTGATTCTGTGATGCTGATTCTTTTTGATGCCTCTGATTCTTTTTGACGCTTTGATTCTGTGTGATCCTCTGATTCTTTTTGATGCTCTGATTCTCTTTAATGCTCTGATGCTGATTTTGTGTGATGCTCTGATTCGTTTTGATGCTCTAATTCTTTTTGATACTCTGATTCTCTTTGATGCTCTGATTCTTTTTGATGCTCTGATTCTCTTTGATGCTCTGATTCTCTTTGATGCTCTGATTCTTTGATGCTGATTCTCTTTGATGCTCTGATTCGTTTTGATGCTCTGATTCTTTTTGATGCTCTGATTCTTTTTGATGCTGATTCTCTTTGATGCTCTGATTCGTTTTGATGCTCTGATTCTTTTTGATACTCTGATTCTTTTTGATGCTCTGATTCTCTTTGATGCTCTGATTCTTTTTGATGCTTTGATTCTCTGATACTCTGATTCTTTTTGATGCTTTGATTCTCTGATTCTGTGTAAAGTAAAATGATAAAAATGACTTCAGGCAGCAGAAGGTTAAACACTGATGAACTCAACTTTATCTGCTTCCACAAAGACAGAAAAATCATAAAGAGCAAAAATCTTTCAACACTCAGATACAAAAACATGAAGGTCAGAAATCAAGTCAAACCTCCAAGGAAAGTCTAATATCTGAAGGGTTTTTGTTTTTGTAGATGCTCTAACTCCTGAAATTCATTAAAAATATTTTCTGAAATGGAACAATTATATCTACTCAATTATAGTCTGGATGATTAAAATTTATATCCACCAGGGGGCAGTGTGAGGAAACGTCTGTTCTGCACTGAATCATCTGAAAGCTTCTGACTTCACTCAGACATCTAAAGGAAGTTGCTGACAGTCGAGGAGGTCAACATGTTTTACGTTAGGAAGCTGATAACAGAAAGGCGAGGTCGTTAAACGAACCGTTAAGCGAAATGTTAAATGAACTGTTAAATGAACCGTTAAACAAATCGTTAAACAAACCATTAAACGAACCTTTAAACAAATCATTAAACCGTTAAAGGAATTCTTGAACAAACCGTTAAATGAACCTTTAAACGAACCATATTGTGCTCTGTTAGCTTCTCATAATTATCGGCCATTTTTCGGCTCGTCACTGTTGCTATGTGACAAATTTGACTTTGCTGCATCTTATGAAGGCGGAGCGTCACACTGTAATTTATTATGCTCTGAACTCAAAGTCAACAGAAAAGTCGTACACAACCAGCGCTTCAAACAAACGCGTAGACGCGGCGGCTAGCATGCGTACACGTGTTAATGACGAGTTTAATCTGCACTGATCCGTCATGTCAGTGCATCTCTAACGGAATTAAACTCGTAAAAACATCCGGACTAAAAATATAGTAAAACCTTCATACAGCATTTAAACATGTTAGAATCACAGAAACACGCAAACAACAAAATCTGAAATACTTTCCTTTGTAGAAAAACCTGCAACGTGTAACTTCATCAGTCTGACATGAAAAATGATGCTGATTTTTAACGGAATATTTTTGTTAAATTCAAATGTTTCTGTTTGTCCGTGAAGCTTCATCTCAGTCGTCCAGGTGTTCAGGTGTCTAGAAAGGTGAAGGTGAGTCACAGACGGGAAAACTACCTGAAAGGTGTTTCATCTGAAATGTTTCTTCACGTCTAACTTCAGCAGTTAGCGCCGTTTATTAGTCCAGTGACTCATCTTCTACCTTCTAGACGATGTTTCTGTCTGTTCCTTCAGGCTGTAGTTTACGTCTGTACGCTCACTGTTCATCCAATCAGCTGCTTTATCAGGTCGGTTGCTAGGCAGAAAAAGGAGCAGGACAGCAGGACACAGAGCCGCAAAACCAGCCAGAGTTTTCTTCATAAAAAATAATTATAATGCTGCACCTGGAGGAAGGAAGGAAAGAAAGAAAGAAATTAGAATGGGATACAGGAAATGAATGAATGAGTACAGGAAACAAGGCAATCAGCAGGGATGAAAAGTAGGGAAAGTAAGAGAAAAGGGAAGGAAGTAAGGAGGAAAGGAAGACAGGAAAGGAGGTGGGAATAAAGAGGGAGAAAAGAGACAGAAAAAGGGAAAGTTCAGTTAGCATGCAGTCTCATAATGTGAGTGGCGTGATAGTCATGTGACAATGAGATAAACAGACGTTCATGAAGTGAACAGTCGACTCTTTATGCAGGAAAAAAGAGATTTTCTGCTCTTCTTTTTCTTTAACGGCTCGTTAGCGTCCTGAGCCTGGTTAGCATGGTTAAACTCACTGGGAGCCTCAGGATGAGACGTGACGTTAGTGAAAACTTCACTTCATTCTTCACGCTAATTAAGCTAATTATTACTTCCAGCTCTAATCATAATTCTGTATTTTGGACTCTGGATTCAGACCAGAAACTGCATTTCTGAGACAGAACTGATAATAGTTTAAAAGTAAGAAACAAAACTAGTTTTGTCCAATATTGTAAAATATAAAGCATTAATGTCTGGTTATTTAAAAGCAGTCATAACGATGTTTTTGCCTCTTGCTGTGTGTGGCTTGGTGGTTCCCACAAGATTGGAAAAGTGGTTGCTATGGCAATTTCTATGGAAGGTGCTAGGGTGTTAGGAGCAGTTGTTGGGATGCTCTATAGCATTTGGGGCGGTTGCTAGAGCGGTTGCTATGGCATTTCAGGCAGTTGCTAGGGTGTCTGGGGCAGTTACTAAGGCTGTTGATAAGGTATTTGGAGCAGTTGCTATGGAATTTGACTAGGGTGGGTTGCTATGGTGTTTGGGTCAGTTGCTAGGGTGGTTATGTGTTTGGGGATGTTGCTATAATGCTAATATATACACAATATACATATCAAGATATCTGTGATAAGCAGATATCAGCTGATAAATGAGTCAAACAGGATGAGACGTACCCGTCTGCTGAGAGCCGCACGTCACTTTATACGACGTCCACAGACTGACAGCCATCAGAAACGTTGCTATAAAGCCAAACACCTACACACACACACACACACATCAGTTTTAATAAATATGCAGTAACAGAGAAAAATAACAAAAGAGCTTTTTCTTTTCAAGAAAAATGATGTGATTGAGGACAGACACTAAACGATCTTATCAGCAGTCTGCAGTCTGCTTGTCCACTTCCTGAGCAGCTAGAGGGATGGACAGAAGCAGGAAGAGCAGGACTATTTTCTCTGAGTTTAACTCTACTGTGTCTGCAGAGAGACACAGAAAGACGCTGAGCAACACACAGACACACAGAGACACAATAAGACAGACGGGATGATGAAAAACCTTTTCTGATGAGGAACTGTAACGATGTGAAAAGTGGAATCTTCCTGGAAAAATTCTTCTTTATCATTTACCCTGAATTTATTACCCAGGTATCCCAGGTGTGTGATGTCACGCGTGTGTGATGTCACGTACTGATCCAGCCACCAGGTCTGAAATCCCGCTGCTCTTCACGGAAACGATGATGGAGGCGATGAAGATGAGGACAGTCCCAACAGCGTAATGCAGGAACTCCTGAAACAGCAGAAGAACTGGAGATTAAACCTGCAGCCTAATGAGGTTCTGTTAATATTGTTAATTATGAATAAGAATATACTCTGAATACAATACGATAAATAACCTCATACAGGTTTCATGATACATTTTCTGAATTAATTTACTTTAACCATTTAGCAACCAGCGAATAACCCCTAGTAACAACCTAGTAATCAAATACTTAACAGCCATCCAAACATTTTAGCAACCACTTAGGAAATACCTAACAAAAACCTAGAAACCACCTGGTACAATCTTAGCAACCAATTATCAACCTCCCTAGGAACACATGGAAACTGTGAAATAACATCTTAGTAGCCATTTAACAACCACCTACTAAACCCTATCAACACCTTAGTAAACACCTAGTAACACATTATTAACATTTAGCCACCTTCTAGCAAATGCCTAGCAACCATCCAAACACCTTAACAACTACATGAGGACCACCTACTAATGATCTAGCAACTAACTACCAACCCCAGCAACCATCCAGCAACACTATAGAAACTGTCTAATAGCATCTAAGTAACTAATTAGTGACCAGCTACTTACCCCCATCAACACCCTAGTAACCACCTAGTAACACGTTTTTAGCCAGCCACCATGTAGAAAACCCCAAAGTAACCATGTAAACATTTTAGCAACCACATGGGATCCTCCTGCTAATGGTCTAGCAACCACCTTAATACATCCTTAATACATCTTAGCAATCATCCGTCAACATCTTGCTACATGTACAGGATATGTAGTAACACCTTAGTTACCATGGTGACAAGCTTTGAAGTTTGTCTCAATGGGAAAGCATCATTTTTATTAAAACGTTGCTTTGTTCCTCAGATACTATAAATAATATCAACATCTCAGCAGAGAGGAGGAAAAGGAGCGAAGAGGAAGAAAGGAGCGGAGAGGAGGAAAGGAGCGAAGAGGAGGAAAGGAGCGGAGAGGAGGAAAAGGAGCGGAGAGNGGAGCGGAGAGGAGGAAAGGAGCGAAGAGGAGGAAAGGAGCGGAGAGGAGGAAAAGGAGCGGAGAGGAGGAAAGGAACGGAGAGGAGGAAAGGAGCGAAGAGGAAGAAAAGGAGACGTTAGGAGGTTTGAGGTTTTTGGATATGATAACAAAGATGTTCTACTAAAAAAAAAACTCTCCACCTTTAACAGAAAGTTTGTGAATGAGATCAGCAGCAAAAGTCACTTCCTGTTTGCTTCCTGTCAAAGCTACAACTGATCTGTGGTAAGTTCAACTTCCCATCATGCATCACTGCAGCTGCACATTTCAGAGGAAATGCAGACGTGAGACAAATGAAACGGTTGTAATCACGTCAAAACACGCTGGTTGTCATGGAGACGTGAATCATTTTCTACATTTTACTGATGCTTTTATTTTGGAACATTCAGACAGGAAGGAAGTGATGATAAATGGCGTCACCGTCAGAGACCAGTTGATGCAGGGGATTTTACTCTGCAGCCCGAACAGGTACATGAGGAAGAAGAAGAAGATGGTGACGAGGAACCACAGGGTCACGACCTCAAAGTAGCGAAAGGCCGGCCAGGAGCTCCAGCGCGTGGCGCAATGCACGCACAGGAAGCCAATCAGCAGGGAGATCTGGGAAAACGCAGAGAGTTTGGATTTATTCTTACTTAAAAAAAATTTAAAAAAAACTAATTTTGATGAGAATCCAAACGCTGCTGATATTTGACTGTCGGCCGAAGTCTGGCACGTTTTTGATTTACTTTAGTTTTTTGGTGTTTTAATGACTTTAAGCAGAAACATCTTTTACATTATTAATACATGAAGAAAAACTCCAAGCTGTCTTTAAAGGATCATACCAGTGATTTTGCATGTTTGAGCCCAGTAAATACGACCTGCATACAAGTTATGTAACTACAACAACCAATAACCACAACATGCTGCTGGACTAATACATATTAGAATTGTTTTTCCTGCCTTCCAGACTGCCGTCACTTTCAGTTCATGCAGTACAACATTAAAATTGACTTTGAGACTGAAAATGTGCTGAGATAAATAATCATCACAGAGAACAAAAAGTATAACTTATCTGATCCAACATGAAGCTGCAAAGAAGAAAATGTTTGTCTGGATCAGAGGTCGTCCCAGGGAAGACGACTTTTAACGAGAAATTAACGCGATTGTGTCTTCTACATTCAGACATACCTGTTATCAGGTGAAATGTTGAATTTTAAGGTGTTTGTATCACCTGAACATTTGATTTTGAAAGACTAGGGGGTTTAAAATAATATGAAAAGTGAAAAACAGTTTTATGTTTAGAAAAATGTTTGTTCGTAGTGATGTTTATTAATCTTAAACTTGGAAAATCACCGGTATGGTCCTTTAAATGAATAACTTAATTATGAAAAAGTGCAAATAAATAGACTTTTTCTGGTTTGTGGTCAAATCTGTCCTTTTCTAAAATGTCTTAATGACTTAAACTCTGAGCTCTGATGTTTGTTTGGTCTCTTATTGATAATTATCTAAATAAACTGAAGTTGTTATTTTGGCGGTAAATAAGATGTAAACTTTAATAGAACAGCAGTTTCCTGTAAAACCTTCAGATGAAACAAGACAAATTAATAAAATTACACGCAAAATGATTTCTGTTTCCACAAAATATGAATTCCAAAACTATTCCTAATAAGGAAAAAAATTCCCGGTGTAAACACTTCACATCAGCCTGACTCCCCCTTTCCGTTTCTCCGCTAAATAAACGGAAACAAACGGAAAGTTTCTCACCATCTGACAGATCTTCAGGACTCCGGGCAGCGAGCGGCCGTAGCTCAGCCGCAGCATCCCGCCGCCGGACG
>VXCM01003548.1:0-2500 GCA_014773175.1 Lucifuga dentata
TCCATTCTCTCTGAAGTGCAATGACATAAACTTATTTATATGTATATCAGTATTCACATATTCACAAATACCTTTGCACCATTTACGATAAATTGTGGGCGTGTCGTGGGCGGGATATGAGCATTTTCAATGCGTTCCAAGCTGGTTTTGATTTGTAAAGAGGAGGTTACATGAAGCCGTGTGGTTTTACAAATCTGAATATTTTTGTGCGTATGCCATTTCCCTGTTTTGAGTGTACATAAACCTTTAGTATGCACACAATAGCACACACTGTTTTATAAATGAGGCCCCATATAAAGGGCAAAGGTCAATAGATGGGAATGTTTGACTCATTTTTGTAAACATAAAAATGTAAATATATAAAAATATTTAAAAAATTTAAAAATTTAAAAACTTAACTCTTATTTAAAAAATAGAAATGTAGTATTAGTAATTGTGTTATAATATCAAAGCTGCAGGATATCAGTCCTATTCTTTGCTTGTCATCAGTAGTGATGTGTTCAGGGTCTCCACACAGACTTAAGTATTTTGACTTTCATTGTAAATTGACCAAACGGGCTTCAAATGTTCAAAACCCAGATTTCTTCCACCGGCCCTGCTGACACCCACAGAGAGCCCACTGAGAACATTCTTCATGTTTCTCTGATTAATCACACGTGTTGAAAGCTGTGAGTCTGCAAATCTATCAGGAACGGGACTAAAGTTCTTTACTTGAAGTGGATTTTAAAGACGTATAAAAGCATTTTATCACTGTTATTTAACAAGAATGACACGATTGTTTACAGCATTCCTCTGGAATCACCGTGGAGGAAATCTGCATCAGGCTGGATTTACACGGATCCATTTAGAGGGATTTAGGTCATGACTGGAGCTTTTTGTTTATCTGATGAGAAATGGTTCAGAATGAGCTCAGCTCAGACATGAGCAGTCAGGAAAAACATCTAAATGCATCAGGGAAAATAATGACATGATGACACTTTTGCTGTCAGATAGATTGTTTGGTTTATGATATGGTCAGTTGTTTTGATTGGCCAATCAGAGTCATTGCTGAAGTGACCTGCTGCTCTGGAGAATGTGAGGGGGTCGTGCTGGTGCTCACGGTGCACTTTGTGTCACATGACAAATCATCCATAAAGCGTATTTCTACCGGTTTATACTGGTTATACGCCGTGATCGTGTGGAAGGTGTTAGCCATGTGTAGCACCTGTACTTTATTTCACATGTAGAAATGAGGTTGTTTCGTGTCTGCAGTCAGTCATGTGACTCATGATCAATTTTCAGACGAGCTGTGCATGCAGTGTTTGACTGGCTTTAAAGGAGCATACTGACAATTGTGCATGTTTGAGCCTAATATATCTTGTCTTATAATTTAAATATTGTCATTTAATTTCTGGAGAACTGCCCTGTTCAAGCCCCTTTTGCAGCGCTCCTTCACATTTTCTTTTTCTTTTTTCTTTTCTGACTTCTTTTTTTTTTTTTTTNTTTTTTTTTTTTTTGGTTTATTTCGATATATGTGAAAACATCTAAACTAAACTAAACAATATACAACCCGCATATATGTTATGTTACTGACAACCAATTTCCAAAACATAAAACCGTATTTTAGTTTTCCTGTTATTTTTCANATGTTATGTTACTGACAACCAATTTCCAAAACATAAAACCGTATTTTAGTTTTCCTGTTATTTTTCAAATCCCCTAATCTTGAAAAATCAAATGTTAATGTGATACACTCACCTTAAAATTCAGCGTTTCACCTTCTAACACTTATGCATGATTGTATAAGGCACAGTCATTTTAATTGGTCCATGAAAGCCATTTTCTCCTGGGACTATATTTCCTGGTGGAGACACACATCGTCTTCTGTGCAGCTGTTGCAGCAGTTAAAGTTCCTTCACAAAAAAAAACGTAATAGACGTCTTGTTCACTGTGATGGATTATGTATCTCAAGCGTGTTTCAAGTCTCTACAAGTTGATTTTAATAACGTACTGGAATGAACTGAAGCCAATGGCATTCTGGAAAGTAGGAAAAAAAATTCAAAAATGTACTGCTAACGTAGTATATTTTGAGAAATGGTTGTCAGTAATGTGACATGTGTACAGATTGTATGTATTGTGTTCAAACATGCACAATTGCCGGTATGCTCCTTTAGTTTGTGCAGGTTCAGCTGAACGCAGCCTGAACTCTGAACTCTGTGCTCCTTCCTGCTGTGTTTGGGTGAAAACTAGCTTAACTCCAGCCTCCTCACATTCTCCCTCTGCCTCACCTACACTGCTTCCTGTAACTCGCCCCNCCCCCCCCCCCCCCGTGGATCCAGGACGTGGCTGAGCAGCAGCCAGACCAGGCCCTGAGCTGAGCGGGAATAGCAGAGACAGATGGCACCGCAAAGCCCAGCAGTTTATTTGAAGCCCCGAGTTCTGCATAGCGATTAAAGTGCGGTCTGCTTTCTGTGTGTGTGTGTGTGTGTGTGTGTGTGTGTGTGTGTGTGTGTGTGTGTGC
>VXCM01003548.1:7500-40046 GCA_014773175.1 Lucifuga dentata
TGTAACTGATCAGCAAACTTTATGAGCACTAAGTATNCCCTCCCCATTCCTGACCCTCCCCCTTGTAACTGATCAGCAAACTTTATGAGCACTAAGTATAGATTAAAGCCCTTCATGTAGAGAGGATAACAGTCATTTCTCCTGTCCTGAGCTGAATATGTTCCAAACATAAGACATGCTCATTATCTGTGCTTGCAGAAAAGCTGCTAGGCGTAAATATTACCCTAGACCAGAAATTTTGAGCCCTCTGATTGGCCAAAACCCAATTTATGATCCATTTTGTTATTCTTCTGTATTAAATTTCGGTAAAAAAAAAAAAAAAAAANAAAAAAAAAAAAAATCCCCAAAAGCATGCAATTTTGGCCATTGACAATGCATGGGGACACATTTCAAGCCTTAATAACTCCCCCACCGTTGAGCACAACCCTACGAAAAACATTGTGATGTGCGGCAGGACAGACATAGCTCTGCTGTACCATTTTCATACCAATGGGAGTTACAGATTGCGCACAAATCCCAAAAAACCACACCCCCACACCATGATTGCTCGCAGCTGATTGGCTGGCTCCTCTGCCTTTTGGCCCCATTCTAACTTTTCCTGCTGGTTTTGGTTTGGAGCAAAAAAAATTTTTCAACTGCTCATATCTTCCACAGTTTTAGCAATAAACCGATAATTAATACATGAAAATGTAGCTACCTGTCTTCTCTCTCTGAAAATGTCTACATTTAAACATAAAGATTAATCTGTTCTGACATAGAAACCTCTAAGCTGGGACAATGCCGCTTCTCAGCCCCATAGACTCCCATGTTAAACTCTCCAGAAGAATTTCTGAAAATCTCAATTCTCGACTGTTTTTTAACTGCCAATCCTCTGTCAGCTTTCGGAGGTTCAGTACAAATTTAGATGTACTTGTTTGCCCAAGTCTCTTCTGTCCTACGGTGTTTCACTTTCTGAGATTGGACCTACAGTTGTGGAGCTACCCATTTGTTTGGGAGGTGAACAGAATGGATGCTGTCTGAACAACAGACTGTGAGTTCTGTGTTCATTCTAAAATTAGCCGCTCTTTTTAGCTGCTGCTAAAAAAAATTAAAGAAGGACCATGCCAAGTACTACACACACATTTTGCTTTATGAATCTCAGATCGTACAATGTACAGTTACCAAACTTGGCAGACATGTTGATCATCTGATCTACTACTACCAAAACATAAATTACACCGCTAGGCCTGAAAGTGGCGCTATAATGACTTTTTTAATATTTTGTCCTACAACTTTAGAACCAAATGTAGTACACCCAAAATTCCATTTTTACTGGTTTCTTTGGGACTATACGCATTCATCCATCCATATAGATCCATATATTCCTGCTTGGGAATACCAGTCTTCCCAAGCAGAGAAGGCCATGCCCCTTTCTGCCATTTAGAATATTGGCCGAGTCCATTTATAGGAAAGAATGCTCAGAGATTATGCAGGTAAGCACTGAACTCAAACCAGATGCCATACACACACATGGGCCAGGAGACAGGAGAGACAGGAGATGCAGAACCAGTGCTGGCAGCTGACTGGCTAATACATTTTGCCCTATAACTTTGGAACCGTACATCTTATATTCAAAATAAATAAATTAATTTAAAAAAATGACACCACTCAACCTAAAGGTGGTGCTCTAAAGACTGCTGATGTGTTTTTACCTATGACTTTGGAACCGTAGGTTGCAGAGTCAAAATTCTTTTTGTCCCAGATTTCTCGGCTCAGGGCGCATCTGTCCATAATTCGTGGATTCCCACAGCAACGCCAGGCAAGCACAGACTTCATTTCCTTTAGGAAATGTACCACTCTAGTTCATACTAATATTCCATCATCATAACAATCAAATATGATGCAAATATAATTATTTGCACGTTTAACCCCAATAAAAAATACCTACATATTATTATGTTACTGTTTCCAAAACATAAAACTGTATTTATTGTCCTGTTATTTTGCCAGATCCCCTAAACTTTCAAAATCAAATGTTTAGGTGATACACCCACCTTAAAATTCATTGTTTCACTGACTAAAATCTTTCCGTTTCCATAAACATTCCAGTTCTCAGTGGGAAACAGAGGAGCAGTGAAGGCTGAAAGTACTTTAAAGCTCAGCTGCTGCTCTACAGAAAAGCATTGAGAAGTTTGTGGCAGAGCTCTTATTTCTATCCATGTTTTCCTCACTCACGTCTTTTTCCTTCTGCCTTAGTCCCACAAACTTAGGACGCAAGGAAAAGACATGAGGACAGAGGAGCTGAGGAATGACAATTTAAGGGAAATGAAATGTCCTCTGAGGAATTTTACACATGAGAGTTGCTTTTATTCATGTCTTCACATGTTTGATGAAACTCATCACGCGGTTATGTTATGATCCATAACAGTGTATCAGATCAGCTGTTGTGAATCTGTCCAATCAGAAACAGACTTCCAATAAAGGGTGTGACTGTTAGATAACAGACTTCTGCATAGGATTGTCTGATGTTTCCTGTCTCCTCAATCCTCAGAGCAGAAATAAGAGCTTTGGGAGGTTCTTAAAGATGGTAGACCAGAATGGTTTCCTGGTCACGGGACGTGTGAGGAGCGAGGAATGATCAAATAAGAGTTGAAATGAAACAAGCAGATTGTTTTTGTCCTTGTGAAATTCCATTAAACAGATGGATCTGAGGAGTTTTCTCAATGATGCACTTAATGACAGCACAATCCCTTCCTGCTTCCTTTTCCAGTTTCCTGGCTGACCAATGCTGGAACGATGGCTGCATCTACCTGATAATGCTACGGCGAGTCAAACGAAAGGCTCCTCTCCCTCCGTGTTCATTCAACGGGCGTGTCAGCATGTCTATGGACAGCATGATGGACAGCTGTGAAGACCTGCAGCATGGCGACGCTGCCTCAGAGCCCCTCCACAGCTTGGCCAATGGCAAACGCACGCGGAAGTTCGGTGTCATTTCTCGCTCGTCCCTCAATCGAGACAACAAGGACAGTAAAGTTAGCGGAAACTGTGAACCTCAGAGCCTTTATCACAGCTCCTGCATCACTGCCAACGCAAGAGGCCTTCCTCCAGACCACCGCCCCTCCACAGACATGCCCACTGAGCCACGCCCACAAACAGACACCTTTCCTCACAGGATTAGCGTTCCTCAGCTTCCACGCCATGGAGGCCCCGCCAGCCAGCGCCGCCAGCTGTCAGACAGCACGATGGACTCATTCAGCAGCGACGCATCCAGCCAGGTAAGAATAGAATAGCTTTATTGTCATTATATGTAACATATAATGAAATTACAGACCAACATGCCACAACATGACACAACATTAAACTGCATAAAAATATTAAAAAATGTGACTTCATCAGGAAACCAAACTGTGAGATAAACAGGGTTTATTTGGTTTTGTTGACAGACAGTTTAAAGGACAACACCTGTGATTTTGCATGTTTGAGCCCAATATAAATACAACCCGCATAAATGTTACGTTGCTGACAATGATTTCCTAAAACATACTACTGGAGCAGTAAATTTTAGAATTATTTTCCTACCTACCAGACTGCCATTGGTTTCACTTCATTTCAGTATGCTACAAAAATCAACTTGTAGATAATTGAAACGTGCTTGAGATATGTAACCCATCACAGTGAATGTGACGTTGATTAAGTTTTTGTCAAAAGTAACTTTATTTAACTGGTCCAACCATGGAGCTGCATGGAAGATGATTTATGTTTCCACCAGGAAATATAGTCCCAGGGGAGAAGCTAAAAACAACCATCTCTTCTACATTCAGACATTAATGTTAGCAGGTGAAACATTGAATTTTAAGGTGGTATATCATCTAAACTTTGATTTTGAAAGATTAGGGGACTTGGCAAAATAACAGAAAATTAAACTACAGTTTTATGCTTGGCAAATGGTTGTCAGTAATGCAACATGTATGCAGGTTTTATTTACCAGACTAAAATATGCAAAATCGCTGGTATTGTCCTTTAAGAAGTAAGATTTCTATCGAGCAGACCTCCACTGTTTTTATTCCTTTCAAAACTCACTGTGATCTTTGATGCAAAGTGAAGCTGATCAGAGAGGAAGAGGAGGAGGTGAAGCGATCAGAGCTTCTTCACTCAGACTCATCAAACATTAGCATGAGAAAGAAGCTCCTTCACAAGTACTTACACATGATGATGAGGAAGATATTAGCAGCGTGCATCATGCTAACCTCTGAAAACACCTCTCTGCTGTGTCTGCACAAAACAGCTACAATCTTCAGTCTTTAGAGCCATATAATTAAAAAATATCAAACGGTACAATAAAAAACAGTAAAAACAGGACAATAAAATGTGTTGAAAATAAACTAGAACAAATAATAAATCATTTAATATTTAAAAATATCAGCAGGATAAATTACTTACAGTATGGGCCTCACATTATATCAATAATAGTAACAGGATTTAGAATATGCAAATATCTGCTATCATAGATGATGATAGGATTTACCATACCCATAATCAATAATCTATGGGATTATTTGCAGGTTACTATGCTTGATTGACATGACAGAAGTACATAAATGTTAGAATGTTGGTTTAAAGGAGAATACTGTTGAATTTGCATGTTTAAGCCCAATAAATACTACTCACATACACGTTACATTACTGACAACCATTTTCCAAAACATAAAACTATATTTTCGTTTTCCTGTTATTTTTTCAAATTCCCTAATCCTTCAAAATCAAATGTTCCACCTTAAAATTCAATGTTTCACCTGTTGTGTCTGAATGTAGAGGTTATGGTCGTTTTTAATTTCTTGGTAAAAGCCGTCTTCTCCTGGGACTATATTTCCTGGCGGAGACATACGTTGTCTTCCATGTAGCTCCGTGTCAAACTGGTTTAATTAAGTAGCTTAACAAGAAATTTAATAGATATTTATAGACATGATTTTAATGGCGTAGTGGAATGAACTGAAGCCAATGGCAGTCTGGAAGGTAGGAAAAACAAATCTAAAATGTACTGCTCCAGTCGTATGTTTTGGAAAACGGGCCATATTTGTTGGGATGAAAGGTGCAAAAATCACTGATATGCTCCTTTAATCCTCACTGAAGTTTATGGGTTTGTGTTATAGACACACCAAGTGTTTCCATTCATGCTTTAAGCCTCTTAATGGCTCTAACATGTGGAAGTAGAAGTAAATAACAAAAAGGTCAAAGGTTAAAACGTGTTTTAAAGGTCAGACTGTGGAGTTTTAACGTGATCCTGGATTCGGTTTAGGGGACAGTTTGCTTCGTCTGACGTGCCTGCTGAAAAGTCAAAAGGTGGTGGAAACCTTCTTTCCACCGGTGAAATCAGGGAGGACTGCATCTGACAAAAATTAGTAACTTTTGACTCCACCACACCCACTTCCTGCAGCGACTGGCCAGGTGTGTTCAGGTATGAAAGTGGGGCGGGTCCTAATTTCTCTCTCAGGAAGTGAAAGTGGAGCTGTGACTCATTATCCCCGTTTGTGTTCCCATGTATAAATGAGTGGAGAAAACAAAAACAGAATTCCTGTTAATAACCCCTCCCGTCTCCTAAAGTGAAAAAGACACACACACACACACACACACCCCTACCTTACAGTGGGCCTTCTGGAAAGGTATAAACAAGATTTTCTTGTGAACAGTTTCATGTCACATTTTGTTGGTGTTTATATGACATATCTTGTGTGACGTGTGTGTGTGTTATCCTGTAGCTCAGAGAGGGAAGCCACATCTGGAAGATGCACTTGGTGAAGGGTGAGGAGGGTCTGGGCGTCCAGATCACAGGGGGGCGGGGCTCTAAGCGCTCTCCTCACGGCATCGTCATAGCCCACATAGAGGAGGGAGGAGCCATTCACAGGTGAGTAAAGTTAAGATCTGTAATAACACACACACACACACACACACACAAACACATGATAATGTTAGTGTGTGTTAGGGATATATCAGTTTGTGTATGCGTGTGTGTGTGTAGTAGTTTTAATGTGTTGATATGGGATGTGTGTTTTTGGTATAAGGTTGTGTGTGTGTGTGTGTGTGTGTGTGTGTGTGCGTGTGTGTGTGTGTGTGTGTGTTAATGATAGTGTGTCTTAGTGTTAATGAATAGTTTGTGTGTGGGTTTGTCATGTTAGTGTTAGTATGTGTATGTAGTGTGTGTTTATTGGTATAAGTGGGTTTGTGTGTGTGTGTGTTAGTGTGTATTAGTTTGTGTGTTCTATGTACTGTATGTGTGTGTGTGTGTGTCTATTACAGTTAGTGTAAGTCTATGTAGTGTGTGTCTTTGGTATAAGTGTGTGTGTGTGTGTGTGTGTGTTTATGTAGTGCATTTACTTGTGTGTGTTTTACAGGAAGTGTTGTTGATTTGAGTGCGATAGCTTTGACTTAACTTGGACTCTAGTCATAACTTTTTGACTCGAGACTCGACTTGACTGTGACATCACTGACTTGTGACTTCACTTGAACTTGAGCCTTTTAACTCAGAAAGACTCGATACCTTCCCTAAATGAAAGATGAAACTTTATACAATTACTGTATACAAATATGAAGTTTTTTTGTATTTGTGTATTTTTATTAAAATATAATTTATGTGGAAAGTAATAAACACAAATAATAAAAACATCCACAGTTTGTGTGACTCGACCTCACAGATGTTCCTCTGGCATTACGTTTGATAACAGTGCATGATGACTTGTTCAGGACTCAAATCTCAAAGTTTAGGCACTTTCCCGTCTCGTTTGGGACTCGACCTGAATGCACAGACTTGAGACTTCCTGTGACTTGTGACCTGCTGCTGTTTCAGGGACGGCCGCCTCCGTGCTGGAGACGAGCTGCTGATGATTAACGGTCGCTCTCTGGTGGGTCTCACTCACCAGGAGGCCGTCTCCATCTTCCGCTCCTCCTCAGGACTGGTTCAGCTGGTGGTGGCCAGCAGGGTGAGCGCTCACACACACACACACACACACACGCACATATAGAGAGAGAGAGAGAGAGAGAGAGAGTTTCGGCCGGATTTTGTGCTTAAAGGACAACACTGGTAATTTTGCATGCTTAAAGGACCATACCATCCATTTTGCATGTTTGAGCCTAATATATTCAATTTTCATACACATAATGTTACTGACAATCATTTCCTAAAGCATACTACTGGAAAAAAATTTTTAAAGTTAATTTTTTTCCCTACCTTCCAGATCACCATTGGTTTCAGTTCATTCTGCTATTAAAATCAACTTGTTGATACTTGAAACGTTTGTGGGATACGTAATCCATCATCACCAACAAGACGTATATTCAGGTTTTTTTTAGAAGTTACATAATTTTAGCGTTTAAGCTCAATAAAAAGTGTGGAGTGAATATATAGCGGGAAATATAGTCCCAAAAGAAGACCTGTGTTTATGGAAAAATTTAAAGGACCGTGACTTCATAAGGCTGTGTAACTATTAGCAGGAGAAACATGGATTTTTAAGGTGGGTGTATCACTTGAATATTTGATTTTGAAAGATTAAGAGATTTTGCAAAATATCAGGAAAGCTGAAATACGGTTTTATCCTTTGGGAAATGATTGTCAGTAACGTAACATGTATGAACATTGAATATATTAGGCTCAAACATGCAAAATAGGTGTTATGGTCCTTTAAGAACAACACATGTTATGTTACTGACAATCAATTTCCAAAACATAAATCCATATTTTAGTTTTCCTTTTGTTTTGCCAAATCCCTGAATCTTTCAAATTAAATATTTACCTTAAAATTCAATGTTTCGCCTGCTAACAGTTACGCACGATTGTAGAAGTGACGTTTGTTTTTAATTTCTTGGCAAAAGCGCTTTCTCCTGGGACTATGTTCCCTGGTGGAGACATACATTGTCTTCCATGTTGCTCTGTGTAGAGTCATTAAATAAAGTTACTTTGACAAAAAAACATAATAGACATGTTGCTCTCTGTGATGGATTACGTGTCTCAAGCATGTTTGAAGTCTCTACAAGTTGATTTTAATAGCATACTGGAATGAACTGAAACCAATAGCAGCTGGAAAGTAGGAAAAACAATTCTAAAATTACCTGCTAAAGCAGTGTATTTTGGGAAATGGTTGTCAGTAACATAATGTGTATACAGATTGTATATATTAGGCTTAAACATGCAAAATCACTGGCATGGTCCTTTAAGCATAGACTAGTTTTTAGAGTTTCCAGTTGACCTGTAAGAGGAAACTCACACCATGGGAGAACTTACAACAAACTCCACACAGAAAGGATTTGAACCCAGGACCTTCATGCTGCTGCTTGGTGTGAGGCGGCAGTGCTGACCTCTAACCTCTGATCCACCATGCTGCTCCGTTCTGACTCTCATTTCCTGAAGCTGTGTGATTTACCTGATTGGTACAAACATACGTCTTTGTGAAACTGTTGGTGCCGTCCTGCAGGAGGAGTCTGACGTGGGTTTCCAGCGTTTCCCGTCCTCCAGTCTGCCGGACCTGCTGAGCTCCTGCAGCTCCTCCTCCTCCCTGTCTCAGGCTGCTGCGTCTCCCTCCACGCAGACAAGCTCCACCCACTGCCTGGTACCCACCTACACTGTGGAATCTGTGTGTGTGTGTGTGTCACCTTTGAATGTATGTGTTGTTAAAGGACCATACTGGTGGTTTAAGCCCAACACATACTACACCTTACATTAGTGCCAGCCATTTTCTAAAACATAAAACTGTATTTAGTTTCCGCCTTTATTTTGCCAAATCCTCCAATCTTTCAAAATCAAATGTTCAGGTGATACATCCACCTTAAAATCCAATGGTTTGCCTGCTAACACTTATGCACGATTATAGAAGGCAAGGTCATTGTTAATTTCTTGGTAAAAGCCGTCTTCTTCTGGGTCTATATTCCCTGGTGGAGACATACATTTACTTCCATGTAGATCCGTGTTGGGCCAGCTAAATAAAGTTACTTCAACAAAAAAAATCTAATAGATGTGTTCGATGGACTACATGTCTCAAGCATGTGTGTAACCAAGATGATTGTTATAGCGTACTGAATAAACTGAAATCAATCTGTCTGGGAGCTAGAAAAAAATCTAATATTTAACACTTGAGTAGTATGTTTTGAAAAATGATTGGCAGGAATGTAATGTGTGTGTGGTTGTATTATTGGGCTCAAACATGCAAAATAACTGGTATGGTCCTTTAAGGTGGAAAGTTTTGGAGAGTTTGGGTGGATTTTGTTTTTAAGGATTTTGGAGGGTTTGGAGGGTTTCTGGGGTGTTTGAGGGTTTTGGAGGTTTTTGGAGGTTTTGAAGGGTTTGGGGGATTTTGGAAGCTTTGGAGGATGTTAGAGGGGTTTGGAAGGTTTTGGAGGATTTTGGAGGTTTTGAAGGGTTTGGGGGATTTTGGAAGCTTTGGAGGATGTTAGAGGGGTTTGGAAGGTTTTGGAGGATTTTGGAGGTTTTGAAGGGTTTTGAGGATTTTGGAGGCTTTGGAGGGTTTCTGGGGTGTTTGAGGATATTGGAGTTTTTTTTCTGGAGGTTTTGAAAGGTTTTGGAGGGATTTTGGAGGCTTTAAGGGTTTGAAGGATTTCTGGGGTGTTTGAGGGTTTTGAAGGTTTTGATAAATCTTGTGATTACTGAGCTCGGTTGTTGTCTTCAGCTGACTAATCTGGAGAAACTGGAAGAACAGAGTGAGGGAGAGACACCCAAAGGATCTTGCCGGAGCCCTGCACCCATGAAACTCTGCAGCCGAACACAAGGTGGGTACCAGAAAGACGCAGCATTGGTTCTTCTCTGCAAACATATAAACGCTTAATAAGAGTTACAGTTCAATGAAAGTGGGAAGGACACCTGATGCACCTGCAACAGCTCATCAGCTGCTTTCAGGATGGCATCTTTCCAGGAATAAAGCCCCTGGTATACTGCAAAGTACAACTCTCAGGGTAGGAAGACCCTGAAGACCCTGCAATTCAGACTCTTTGAGTTCTTTGTGCAGGGCCTCCAGGTGAACCGGATTAGAACAAAAATACTAACACACATGGGGAGCTGAGCATCCTAAATTGGGAGGAGAAGAGGGAAATAAAGGGAATTGGAGGTGTGAAGTCTTTTTGTTTCCAGGGTCAGGGGGGAGCAGTCGTCTGGAGTCGGTGGGTGAAGATGATGAGCTGTTCGTGGAGAACGGCGTGACCGGCTGTGACGTGGCAGAGAAGCCGGCGCCCGGCCGACGTAAACACTCCTTACCTCAACAANCCGGCTGTGACGTGGCAGAGAAGCCGGCGCCCGGCCGACGTAAACACTCCTTACCTCAACAACTGGACTCAGCAGGAGTCCGACAGGTCAGCGGAAATCATTCTCTGTCGCCTTCAAAGCCAGATGTGTTTTTCTCTATACATACATGACATGTTTAACACAGATTTACAGAGCCCTCCATTAATATTGGTACCCTTTATAATAAAAGCAAAATGGGCTATCAAAAAATGTCTTTGTTTATTATGCTTGATCTTTCATTCAGAATGTTAACAAAAATATAACCTTTAATTAAATTAGATTATTTTGTATCTCATAACCAAAATGTTGGTTTTGTGTAATAACGGGAAAGTTTTTGTTAAAACAACATATCCTGCTATGTTGTTTCATGTTAAAATAAATAATTTGGTATGTGGCAATAATGAGAAAAATATGCCATTATTACATGACAATATCTTGTTAAAACATGAAAAGGATGTTGTCATAAAAAAAAGCTGGGCCTTTTTTTGTCTTTTGTCAGGTTGGCAGCAATATGCTTTAAAATTATATTCTACTTTATAATCTATTTCACTTCAGGGATTAAGTTTGTTTACTCACTGATCACTTGGAATTATGAGTATTTTCTCTGTTATCGAAAGACAAAGGATTCTGTATGGCTGACACATCACATTTTTAATATTTTACACACATCACATTTTCAGCTCTAGCTTTATTGTGTCTGTCACTCTGAACATATTAACGTCTGTTCACAATCTTAGTGTGACACAAAACAAGAATAAGAAATCAGAAAAAGTCATTTAACTTTGCTTCCAAAGTGATTTTTATCAGTGACTTTAACTAAACAAACAGCATCTTTATTTAGTTTTTATTTTTTAAATAATTGTATTTGTATGTATTTACTTATTTTGTCAGGGATCATAGAAGACACTAACCTGTAGAAATGAAAGAAGGTGCTTTTACCAGATTTAACCAACAGATATTGATAATTTAAAATACATTACACACTACCACTTACAATAATAATAATAATAACAACAACAATAATGCCTATTATTACCACAACTAAGGCAATAATAAATAAACTAACATAAATATGCTGTTGCAGAAACATACACACACACACACACACATCAAAGCCTGCCACTCATTGTCCTCTGGGTGCCATGACAACAGTGGCAGGTGAAGCTGAGCTCATGGTAATGATGCTAATTGAGAAAAGGAAGGAAAACAGAAGGAGACGGCGACTGATGTCTGACAGATCTGACAGATGATCACCGACACGATCCATCTGACCCTAAACACACACTTTGGAAAGATAAGAAAACATCTTTTCTGACACCTTTTTCTCTTTTTTCTTTAATATTCATCTCCCATTTAGGAATATCAAATAATTAAGAAATCAGCTCGCTCCCTGAGCACCGTTCAAGTGGAGTCGCCATGGCGACTGGCACAGCCGTCCATTATCTCCAGTATAGTGCTAATGAAAGGCCAGGGCAAGGTGAGTGCTCCATGTGACATCAGAGTGAATGAACTCTGCTGTCCCACCAGTGTGTCAAAGTCTCTGTTTTCACCTGATACAGGTGATGTTGGGGGGGGGGGGNGGGGGGGGGGGATTGGTCAGGTGAGATTGGTCAGGTGACTGAGTGGAATCGGGTTACTTCTGTGAGGTATGATTGGGTCAGGGTAATGATGTTGATGTGGATCACACCGTCACAGGGTCTTGGGTTCAGCATCGTTGGCGGGCAGGACTCAGCTCGTGGTCAGATGGGGATTTTTGTAAAGACCATTTTTGCTCATGGAGCTGCAGCTGCTGACGGTCGTCTGAAAGAAGGTAAACGTGTTTTTATTCAGTGTTACTGAACAAAGTGAAAACCTCGTTACTGTCCTGACCATCCATCTGTGTGTGTGTGTGTGTGTGTGTGTGTGTGTGTGTGTGTGTGCGTGCCTGTAGGAGATGAGATTCTGGAGGTGAATGGAGAGTCTCTGCAGGGACTCACACATCAGCAGGCCATCCAGACCTTTAAGGTGACTCACCAGTTTGTCATCACAACAAAATGAAAAGTTTTGTGTGTGCGTGTGCATGCACACGTGCGCATGTGTCTATTTGTGTATGTGTGTGCTTTGAGTGCATGTGTGTCAATTTGTGTGTGTGTATGCTTATAAATTTGATGTGTGTGTGTCTGTCATGTGGCTACAGTATATGTGTTGTGTGTGTGTGTCTCCTTGTGTATATGTGTGCCTGTCTGCATATGTACCTTAAAAAATCAATGTTTCGTCCCCTAACACTGATTGTAGGAGGCACACTCATGTTAATTTCTCTGTAAAAGACATCTTCTCCTGGGACTATATTTCCTGGCGGAGACATATGTTGCCTTTCGTGCTGCTCTGTGTTGATCAGTTAAATACAGTTACACAAAAAAATGTAATAGACATAGTTAATGTTCACTTTAATGGATTACGTCTCTCGAGCATATTTCAAGCCTCTAGAAGTTGATTTTAATTGCGTACTGAAATGAACTGAAACCATTGGCAGTCTGGAACTGTAAAACTTACCGCTGAGGTAGTATATTTTTGGAATTGGTTATCAGTGGCGTAACGTGTATGCATGTTGTATAAATTGGGCTCAAACATGCAAAATTGATGGTATTGTCTTTTAATACCATCAGATTTGGCTAAAGCCATTACAGTCATCACATCACAAGTAAATTGCATTGTAAGGATGCATGGAGCTGTTGCCATGGTAACCACATGGGTGGGATCACACAGCGTCCAGCCCTTTTCTAATCAAAGCTGAAGGTGGATCATCTTATCACTCGGTAATGAACAAATTAAGTCAGGATACTGATGGAGAGTGTTTAGAATGCTGATATATAGTTATTAGCATTATTCCACGCTTCTCTATTAAAACTCATGTAATGAATTTTTTTGCCACTAGGGATCAGTAAAACTCCAAAATAAGCTGACTCAAAATTGTGATGTACAGTCAGCTTATCAAGATATTATAGCTAATATTTTGGCAATCGTGCATGTTTGATCTTAATATATACCATCTGTATACATGTTACATTACCGACAACCATTTCCCAAAATATACTACTTCAGCAGTAAATTTTAGATCTTCACCATCTAAAATTTTATTAGGGGATTTGAAATACCCTAATCTTTCAAAATGGGAAATAACAGGAAAATTAAAATACTGTTTTATGTTTTGGAAACTGGCTGTCAGTAATGTTACATGTATGCGGTTGGTACATATTGGGCTCAAACATGCATGATCACCGGTATGGTCCTTTAACACCATACTGACACATCCAGCAGATTCACAGCAACATTAGCATCCTTCACAGTGGAACATTCACCTTCCTGCTCTGGTCTGCATCGATTCCTGAGAAAGTATCCAGCTCTTGGTCTTCACCAGCAGTGTGTTTGCGTGGTCACTGTGGTCCGCTCTCTGCAAATGGCTGCCAGTGGAGAAGCAACCACACGTGTGGCTGTAAAAACAAAAAATGCTGGGCTAAACTGTTCTCCTTCTGTAACACTCAGTGATGTTCTGAAAAAATATTAGACGGGCAAAGCACATTTCCAGTTTAGGAAAACACCAGAATGTCACAGTGCTGCTTGTTCTGCTCTTTGTGCCGCCGTGACATTAGCACCCCCTGGTGTCCAAAGCTAAACCTGCAGTATTATCACGTCCGGCTCCCTCACATTTTACTTTGTGTTTCTGTCTTTTCCACAGCAACTTAAAAAGGGCGTCGTAACCCTGACCATCCGAACTCGCCTTCGCAGTCCCAGCCTGACACCCTGTCCAACTCCCACCCTCCTCAGCCGCTCCAGTTCGCCTAACTCCAACACAAGCGGGGGAACACCGGTCCCATCTGGATTTGAGGAGGTCAATGGCCGCAGGGGCCCAGGTCCTGGTCCCAAAGACTGCATCATCATGGAGGTCACCTTTAACAAAGGTTAGTTGACTTGATGAAGAATCCTACCATGTCCAAGTTAAGGCTTGAATGCAGAGTGAACAATTTATCTTAAAGGACCATACCAGCGATTATGCATGTTTAAGCCCAACGTAGTAAATAATAATAATAATAATAATGATAATAATAATAGTAAAATGTTTTTTTAGTTTTCTTATTATTTTGTCAAATCCCCTAAACTTTCTAAATCAGTTGTTCGGGTGATATACCCACCTTAAAATTCAATGTTGGCCTGCTTTGCCATCTTCTCCCGGGACTATTTTCCCTGGTGGAGACATACATTGTGTGTTGGACCAGTTAAATAAAGTTATATTGACAAAAAATCCTAATAGACATTGTGTTCGCTGTGATGAATTACTTATCTCAAGTATGTTTCAAGTTTCGACAAGTTGATTTTAACAACATATTGAAGTGAGCTGAAACCAACAGCAGTCTGGAAGGTAGGAAAAACAATCCTAAAATATACCACTCCAGTAGTATAGTTTGGGAAATGATTGTCAGTAAATGCAGGTTGTATATTTTGTTCTCAAACATGCAAGGTCACTGGTATTGTCCTTTAAAGATCATGTTTTGCAGCAGAAAGCTTCATTATTGAAAGTTACCGTTGAATTTCCAGAGCCAGGTGTTGGTCTGGGTATCGGAGTTTGCTGTCTGACTCTGGAAAACTCCACTCCTGGCATCTACATCCACAGCCTGGCTCTGGGATCTGTGGCCAAGATGGACGGCAGGCTCAGGTAAAGCAGTCAATGAAGGAGAAGTTCATCTGCAGGAACCAGGAAGCATTGTGATCAGCAGATGGAGATGAGAAGTTACAGTTTAATGAATTCTGACTTCATGATAGAAACATGTCAAATCTCTCTGTGCCATTTCTAAACTCTTCCTGATTGTTTCATTTCTGTATTATTTTATTATGATGATATTTTAGATGCCATAATCATGATTACTGTCCATACGTTATTGTGTTGAGTCTAATGTAAAGTACCTGTCTCTGCTCTGCTTGTTAGCATGTTTTGAGCTGTGGTGATGTTATTCATGCATTCAAACAAGCTGAGGTGATATTTGCTTCAGATCTTCATCTGGATGTTTTGGACTTTAACATCTGCTTGGACAGGAGGCTCATTAGTGGAATTGCTAATAGAGCAGCAAACATGCTAATGTAGCTGACATGATGCTGATTGAGCAGCATGCTAACGGTTTGTACTCGAGATGCAAATTTTAAGCAGTTTCCTTAATCACTGGTTGGACTGCAATGATCTCTCCTGTTGTTAACTGCTGATCATTATTTCTGAATGCAGATCACGTTAATGTGACATGTAAATGAGGCCTAAAGCAAGTTTATAAAGGACCATCCCGTGATTTTGCATGTTTAAGCTCAATAAATATACCCACATATGTTACTGCCAACCATTTTCCAAAACATGAAACCATATTTTAGTTTGACTGTTATTTTGCCAAATACCTACATCTTTGATAGTCAAATATTCAGGTGATATACCCACCTTAAAATTCAATGTTTCACCTGCTAACATGTATATCTGATTGTAGATGGCACGGTCATTATAGTTTATTGATAAAAGCTGTCTTCTCCTGGGACTACATTCATTTGGTGCAGACATACAGTACATTGTCTTCTGTGCAGCTCCATGTTGGACCAGTTAAATAAAGTTACTTTGACAAAAAAAAAAATATAGTAGACATAATGTTTGCTATGATGGATTACTTATCNAAAGTTACTTTGACAAAAAAAAAAATATAGTAGACATAATGTTTGCTATGATGGATTACTTATCTCAGGCATGTTTCAAGTCTCTACAAGTTCATTTTAATAGTGTACTGGAATGAACTAAAACCAATGACAATCTGGAAGGTAGGAAAAACAATTTTAAAATGTACTGCTCCAGTAGTATGTTTTGGGAAATGGCAGTAATGTAACATATATCTGGGTTGTATATATATTGGTATGAAACATGCAAAACCACCAGTATAGTCCTTTAAATGTCAAAATTATTGTTTTCATTCTGGAAGTATCAGTCAGGATTGAAATGATATTCAGACCGGTACGTACGTATGGAAAGCTGTAGCGCTGACATCCTCTCTGCTCTATCTAGTCGTGGAGATCAGATCTTGGAGGTGGACTCGGTCAGTCTCCGCCATGCCGCTCTGAGCGAAGCCTACGCCATCCTCAGTGAGTGCGGACCTGGACCCGTCAGTCTGATTATCAGCAGACACCCCAACCCCAAGGTAAGACCTTCTCTGTTTACACAGATTAACTGTTCTATTTGCACATCCGCTTAATTAGCTTAACCTTATACATTTTTGCAAAAATTGAATCGCGTTTTGTGTACATATATTTACTGCGACAAATTCGCCTTTGAAAAATTTGCAATTTCATGTAATTTATTTGCATCATCTTTAGGCCGGTTTCACATGATAAGCATTGACCTGGATGTTACATTGTTGTGTATTGGGAGCTAGGCTTGGCCGGATCACTGAGTCATTGATTCAAAGATTTGATTCTTCATCCATGAATTGGTGATCCAGATCCCAGCTGTAACTCAACCACATACTTCCGGTTCATTCTGGTCTGTAATAGAAATGAATGAGATTCAATATATTTGTATACTTTTTCTTTCACAACATCCTGTCTATGAGTTTAATCAGCATATTCTAACTCCAACCATAAAACTAATGTCTGTTTGGCTCAGGAATCTAGTTTGTGTGGCACAAACACTGCTTAAGTGGCATTTGATGTAGTGTAGGTGAGCGTCCACCAGGAGCGGCAGCTCACACTCACAGACAGGCTCACTGAGTGGAGACACAGACACAGAGGACAGAGCCGTGAGAGCCGAGAGACTGGCGAGAGCGAATACCGAGAGAGCCGAGAGAATCGCGAGAACTGAGAGAGCCGCGAGGGCCGATAGACGTCACAGCACGCCACCTTGAGCAGTGTGCGGTGCTCCGATTCTCCGTTTTGACGCTGCGCTCAAAGTTCAACTAAACTCAACTTTGACCTTTCCAATCGCTGACCTTTCTAACGCGCAACCAATCAGAGAACAGCTGTAAGCAGAAGCGACAAACAGTGCAGGAGAAGCTCATAACCAGTGTTCCTGAGTTGTACAACATGACTTTGATATCGTATGTGATCGTGCACCCACATTCACCATTTTTTCACTTTTCTCCTTCGAATGAGAAGAACCAGAGCCTTCTTTATTGCAACATCCATTAACCATCAACACGTCATCAGCGGTGGTGCTGGACACAAAGCTCGGTGCAACGCTCAACACTTAGCATGTGGAACCAGCCTGTGTCACGACCTTGACTCTGACCAGTGTTCATGTTTTCACACTGCTCTTGTGTCGTGGAAATGTTTCTCTGAAGCTCACTTTATTCATCACGTCTCATTTTTCACCACTAAAGTTTGAATTTAATCGAATTGATTTGAATCTGGAAAATGAGTGTGTGCATCCAGTTAATTAAAGGCAGTCAGAGGGAAGCAGGAAATAAACGCTCACGTGGAATCTTATTTGTTTGCAATTCTTGATGACAGTTTAGGAAATAAAAATAACTTTTATGATCAATAATCATATTACTAGTGAAAATGAATGAAAATATGTTACTCACTAATGTCAGTCAATTGAACGAGTTTGCTAACTAAATTCCATCTTTAAATGTCATAACTAAGTTTTCCACTGCAGTTGACCTTTGACCTCGTAGCATTTATTGGTGAGCAGTGCATCAGATTTGTGATAAATGTGCCTTTTTTTTTTTTTTTTTTTTNTTTTTTTTTTTTTTTTTTGTCAGGTGTCGGAGCAGGAGATGGATCAACTTATCGCTCGATCCACTCACAGAGACAAACTGATCAAAGACAGATCTTCATCTCACACTCCAGGTGGAAACCATCACATCATCACACACACTCCTCTTTAAATACAGAAAGCCAGTCTGTGCATTTGGGTTTGATTAACATGGCCTTAACCTGCAGGTCTTTCCTGCAAGAGCCCCTCCCCCATAATGAAGCCCAGGCAGGGAGACGGTTCCCCCGCTCTCAGCTGGACCATGAAGAGGTTTCTAGAACCTGCCAGCAGGGTAAGAACTCATTCAGACATCCAGCTAGCTTCCCTTCAGTATAAAAGTATAAAACCCTTTCAATACAAAAGTCTGCAATAATAATTCCGCATCTCCCCTGCAGAAGGCGATTTTCTTTTCATTAAGATCCATGAACTCTTTAGATACTCACAGATACATTGAGGTCAGGATTCATGAACCTCAGCGGCAGACTTTACGTGTCGATAACGGCAAATATCATCACGCAACCACGTTCCCTCATTCATAATGTCACCGTTGTATAATGTCAGTTGTCCACACTTCCATGGAAGTTAAAAAGGTCTAAAGCAGTTACACTTTCAGGGTCGTGCTGCAGACTATTTACTGTCTTTTATTACAATTACACAAGCAAATCTTTGTTGTAATTTGAATGCTGAATTTCGCACATTTGCATTTTCGGGGTTTGGAAAATAAAATCAAAAATCAGGTAAAGTTATTTTAGCCTTTATATTGTTTACTTGTTTAAAGGACCATATCACCCACTTTGCATGTTTGAGCCTAATATATTCAATTTTCATACACGTTACATCACTGACAATCATTTCCCAAAGAATAAAACCATATTTCAGCTTTCCTGATATTTTCCAAAATCTCTTAATCGTTCAAAATCAAATATTCAAGTGACACACCCACCTTAAAAATCCATGTTTCTCCTGCTAATAGTTACACAGCCTTATGAAGTCACTGTCATTTAAATTTTTCCATAAACGCAGGTCTTCTTTTGGGACTATATTCCCCGGTGGAGACATACATTCACTCTGCGCTTTTTATTGCACTTAAATGCTAAAATTACATAACTTTAAAAAAAACCTGAATACACATCTTGTTCACGATGATGGATTATCTATCCCAAGAACGTTTCAAGTATCAACAAGTTGATTTTAATAACCTACCAGAATGAACTGAAACCAATGGAGGTCTGGAAGGTAGGAAAAACATTTTTAATTCACCGTTCCAGTAGTATGCTTTGGAAAATGATTGTCAGTAACGTTATGTGTATGAAAATTGAATATATTAGGCTCAAACATGCAAAATGGGTGGTATGGTCCTTTAAAGAAAACAGGTTAAACATGTCAGTTGTCTTATATTTCAAACATGTATAATTCTTCTACAGAAAATCTGTACCAAACGTAGGAAAGTTTAGACGCAGTTGTGCTGGATTCATATGTTGACGGTATACAGCAAACCGTATATTTTATTCTTTTTAGTGACAGAACGACAGAAAACTCCGCTGCCGCTGCCTGGAAAGCTGCATACCCTGCACCCAGACAGAACATACCATCAAAAAGCTAACATTTTTCACTTTTTCCACTTGCCGCAGCTGCAAATCAAATGTTGATTTATTCTTGAGTCAAAGATGGATAACGAGAGATGTTCTTTTGCTGCAGATGTACCAGTTTTATGTGATGAACTATTTTTTTGAATTACAATGAAATCGTTTAGGTGATTAAACTGAGTTGTTGACAGTCTGGAACTTCCCCTGAATCTCTTCATCCATCCTCAGTTCTTCAATTAGCTGATGGAATTCTCCCAGAAATTTGCGCTCTTGCAAAATGAGATGAAGCCACGTGTCTGCATGTCTGCTTTTCTTGTCAGTTCTTTAAACAAACACATGAAACAGCCAGAGATTTCCTGTTTTTATACTATATAGCAGTGATTCCAAAACTTAAGAATACTGCAGCCCAAACTGAAATCTGAAAGTCTTCTGCAGCCCACCAAGCTTTTTTTGTGGATCACACTGGATGACACCATCAGAGGGGGTGCACCAAAATGACTGTCTATAACAATTTTGTGCAGTGTTTCAGCACAAATTTATTATTTTTAAATAAAAATATCCCTGTAGTTTGTTATAACAACAAATATTTATATTTATTTGTGTTGTGATAATTAGTATGTATTTTACATAGCTCGTTTCCATCAGTCTACTAACGTCATGTCATTGCTGCTGTCTCTTTTAAATGTAAATATTTCATCATAACTATTTTATGGTGATTTCAAATTTAATTACAAAATTAAAAATTAATAACTTCTCATTTATTTATTGTAAATGACCTCTTGCGGCCCACCAGGGGGCCACAACCCACACTTTGGGAATCACTGCTATATAACATTGTGCAAAATGTTAAATCACTTTCACATCCTCCAGTACGGACTTATATCTTGTCAAATTACCATGGCAAAGGTTCTGCGTCTGCCGCTGTAGGACAATGATTCCGCTATAACAACCAGCAGGACTCTCATTCTTTCGTCAACATATAAATCCAGCATCAAAGTATATATTTTCCAAGTTCATTAACTATGTTGGCCTTTTGTAGAAAGGCCACACACAGCAGATGATTTGTCCATATTTCATCTTAATGATCTCCTTCATGACTTCATTTGTGCAGCAGGGGTCGCTGAGCTCAGAGGCGGAGTTATCTCAGTACTTCTCCCAGGACGTTTCCAGCACTTCCTTCCTGTCTGAGAGCACTCTGATTGGCTCTAACGCTGAGGAAGGGCTCCACCACAGGAGCTGCACGGCTTCCGTGGACGACCCACAGCCATACGGTACAGTTCACCCACTCTGCTTTTACTCACATTAAAACATTATACATTAAAGGAGAATACCGGTGATTTTGCCTGGGTGAGCCCAACATATACAACCTATGTACACGTTACATTACTGACAGCTATTTCCCCAAACATACCACTGTAGTGGTAAATATGAAAATTGTTTTTCCTACCTTCCAGGCAGCCATTGGTTTCAGTTCATTCTGGTATGCTATAAAAAATCAACTTGTAGAGACTTGAAATGTGTTTGATTTAAGAAATCCATCACAGCGAACCAAACAGCGTAATTACTTTTTGTCAGAGTTACTTAATTTAACTGATCCAACACAGAGCTGCATAGAATGTATGTCTCCGCCAGGGAGTATAGTCCCAGGAGAAGACGGCTTTTACAGAGAAATTAAAAACGTCTGTCTGTTCTACATTCGGATGTACATGTTAGCAGGTAAAATGTTGAATGTTAAGGTGACTGTATCACCTGAACATTTGATTTTGAAAGATTAGGGGATTTGGTAAAATAACAGGAAAAGTATGATACGGTTTTATGTTTTGGAAATTGTTATAATGTAACATGTATGTGAGTAGTAAATATTTATTGGGCTCACACATGCAAAATCACTGGTATGGTCCTTTAAGTATCTGTGATTCAAACCTCAAACCAATTTTTATAACAGACAAATTACTGAAAAATGAAATCACCGCCACAACCTTCCTCTCAGCATTCACCTTTTCTTTTGTAGAGGTGGAGAGCAGCCTTGTGTATCAAGCATCACAAGACAAGTCCAGTGTACCACCTGCCCGCCACATGGACGCAGCACGCCAGTCCAGCGTCGGCACGAGCCCTGCCTCAGTTCGGAGCCCACTTCTCCGTCAGCGAAGGGTCATGTGCTTTGAGGATGAGCCCAGCGACGATAACGAGGACCCTGACAGCGCTGTAAGCACGGTGAAAAATTCCACGAGTGTGATGTCCAGCGATTCCCAGGCATCCTGTGTTCCTGGAAGTGATTCTGCAGTCGTTGTTGCTACATCATTGTTAGAAGTGGACGGAGACAGCGAGGATGGCGTGGATCTGTGGGGGAGTGGAAGTAAAGACATTCCCATGCCGCTCTGCAGCAGCTCTCTGGACCGTGAGGAAGGTTTTACCAGTAAGATTCAGGCAAATGGCTCTGAGTCACCCTTCATGCCGATCTGCTGCCCCTTTGACCACAGAGCAGGGGGGGCAGCGANGCTCTGAGTCACCCTTCATGCCGATCTGCTGCCCCTTTGACCACAGAGCAGGGGGGGCAGCGAGTCCAGGCTCTAATTTGACCATCAGTAACGAAAACCACACGAATCAGGAGGACGGACAGCTGGACTCTAAGCGCTCCCCCAAGCTTGAACACAAAGCGGTAATACGGGTCAAAAGTATGATGAGCACTGAAGCACCCAACCTGCTGCAGACCAAAGCTGAGGAGAGTCCTCCAGGCTTCGCCTCCTTCCAGCCCCCACCCCAAGCCCCTCTGTGTGGGAGAAATCCCAGGACCCCCACCGGGTTTGTACCCCACACACACTGCAGGAGAGGAGACGCCAGCGAGTTAGCTGGAGTTTGTACCATTGACTCGGTGATCCTGAGGAGAAGAGAGGAGGAGTCATTCGGCCTCGACCTGGAGATCATGTCGTCTCCTTTGAAGGTTGTCGTCACCGGGTTAAGGCCTGGGGGGGCGGCAGAGAGGGTATGTGTCTGCTTCCCCTAAACCAGCAGACCTCAATCCTGGTCCTGATGTGCACACACACACACACACACACACACACACACACACACCTACCTGGTCAGCTCAGCCATTCCTACAGCTAACACAAAGTGACTAAACCCATTAATAAAGATTTTTCAAGATTGTTTACACACACAAGCACATAGATACACACAGACATGCACACATACACACATATAGATGCATGCACATACACACGCACGTGTACATACACACATGCACATACACACACAGACTTGCACACATACACACCTATAGATGCATGCACATATACATACACACATATGCACACACTTGCATGCAAACACATTCACTCACACAGATACACATGCACATAAACACAAGCACACGTGCACACACATACATGCATGCACACACACATTGGCACACACATGCACACATATACATGCACACATACAGTATACACATAAACATTCACACTCACGTACACACATGCACATATGCACACATGCACATGCAAACACATGCACACAGGCATACACACATATGCACATACATTAGCACAAACACGCAAATACACACACACACACACACACACACACATGCACACACCTGATGGTGAATGGCAGAGCTCTCTTAGTGTCTTTCCTAGCAGAAATATGAAAACTGAGTTTTCATATTTCTGCTGGCTGGATGTCAGTCTTCATCAAAGCTTTCCTAGCAGATGTTACAGCTGTTGTTGTCACCTCTATAAAAGCAGCAGTGTTGCTGTTGGCTGTCACACAGCTGTTCTCTGTGTTCATGTTGTCTTTCTGAATGCATTTTAAAACCAGTTTTGATGAAGTTCTACCGTTAGATGAAAGCAGAGATATGAATCTCTGTGGATACTGAAGGACGAATTCTTACGCCGCTTCCTAAAACTCACGTCCTGCTCAGCCGTTAAATCCAGACAGCGGATGATGACAGTGAAACTTCAATAAGAAAAGATGATCTTTTAGTAGATCATTTGTTTTCTTAATAATAATTTATTTTTTAAATCAATTATTTAAGGGTTTTTTTAATAGTCATATGATAATGTTGGACATTTTTCCACTCTTTTCTTACTGTTAGGAAAAGAATCCGCATCATGTCTCTTTTCTTGTCATCCTTCCAGGAATCTGCGGGCAAACTCGGCGTTGGCGATGAGATCGTAACGATTGGAGACAAACTGGTTTGCTCTTCTAGCTACCAGGAGATCTGTGACCTCATGCACAGCCTTCCTGTAACGCTGTGCTTGGAGGTGAAGAGACCACTTTCAGGTGAGATCCTGATGAGAAACCTTCTGCTCCTGTTGTTGTAGGTCATTCAGCGTCAGTGAAAACTTACAGCCATCTTCCTGAAACGCACTTTATATGTTTTAGCCTGGTGTCCATGAAAACACAGAAACATGCTGCTGTTGTTGTTCTTTTTGAACCAAAGAGACAATAGTGACATGACCTTCCTGTTGTACTTGTTGAACTTCCTGTTGTACTTGTTGAACTTCCTGTTGTACTTGCTGACCTTCCTGCTGTACTCGCTGAACGTCCTGCTGTACCTGTTGACCTTTCTGTACTCTCTGACCTTCCTGTTGTACTTGTTGTTGACCCTCCTGTACTCGCTGACCTGTCCGTAAAAACAAATTAGGATAATTCCATAGCTAAATAAGTACCATGATGATGGAAGCTCATCATAAAGCTTCCCTTATGTTAATCAGCGCACCATTATTCCATTGTTGGTGTGTTGTTATAAGATGAAAGTTGTTTGTGTTGTATTGGGTCATTGAAGGTCTTAATTTTTGTATGTCGATGTGTTTTATGAATCGTTTCATCGGCACGTAAATAAGGAATGCTGTTGTAAGGCAAATAAAAGATGGCGGTAAGAGGTGTTTATGAATGAGGGAATATGGTTGCGTGATCTTTTTTTTTGCCCTCATTAAATCTGGCTGTGTTTTATGTATCTTCCCAATGTCTCCCCACGTAGAATGACTGGTTTGAAGGTAAAAACCTTTCCTGCCAGATATTTCAGTCAGGACTCGTTGAGTCAACGTGTCAGACAGCTCGTCCTGATGAATCATTCCTTTTCTCTCCACAGCTGTAGACCGGCTGTCCAGTTTGATAAAGTCATCAGGGAGCCTCGATGGAGCCGTTAGACTGGATCCTTCCAGATCCTCTCGTGGGGCAGCTGATAAGGGACAAATAACTAGTGCAAATCCAGGAAATGCCTCGCGACAGCAAACATCCAGCCCTGCCGTGATTCAGCCAAACCAGGACATACAAACACTTGTCACCAGCATTGATGAAATCTTACCAGCGCTAACCTGCTGCTCAAACCAACTCCACCTACCCCTACGCAAGGAAGGTGATACTCATATTCCGGAACAGTCCAGCAGTCTGGTCTCTTCCATCTTGGATGTAGGGATTGATGATGCTGGCATCCTTCCTGTGGAGGAAACATTTTTGAAAAGTTCTCCTGGAAATGAAAGCCAGCTCACAGGGAAGTGCTCTGCTTTTTCCAGTGGAACATGTAAGGAAAGGCCTGATGCTGGTTGTAAACACATGTACCCTGTAGGAGACGACAGTGATTCAGATAGTGACTCCACCTCTGACCGTCACATTGTCAAGAAGATGACCAGTGCTAGTCTTCAAGAACCATCCTCAGATGAAGAGCAAGTGGAGATTTGTTCCTGTGAAGCCCAACAACCTGTGGGCCGTTCTCAGGTCAACCAGCCAGAAATTGGATCTTTGTCTTCCCAGCAGGCCAGCAGCCAAAACAGAAACGTGACTGAGGTCGTTGACGTGTGTCTGGACACCGTTGTCTCACCGACAGACAAAGACTCCTTTATACCAAACCAGTGTCTTTCTCAGATTTTAGAGGAACTCAATGCCTCCATCACCAACAAACTGTGCCAGTCTTCCAACAGCACATCGCCCGTGCCTTCTCTACAGTGTCACAGTAATAGTACCAATGGGCCGACTGACCAAAGTGATGCATGTGTTGCATCCAGTCCTGCATGTCTAAGCGTTTACAGCAGCCCATCCACAGAAGATGCCAGCAATACCACTCAGGATAGTAATGCAAAGTTGCATGAAAATCCTTCTTTGACCTCAGATTCAGCGAAGCAACAAAACACACAGGTATGTACTTCAGTGGAATCAGAGACGTCCAGATCAGATGCAAGAGTTTCAGCATCCCTCATGATAACAGACAAAGAAAAAGATTGTCTGAGCAGCCCTTCTAGTCCTTTGCTTAGAGCCTCTGGTCTAAAATTTGTTGACAGGTCAGTCTGTCCTGTCCAGAGCAGCAACTTTAACCTTCAAAGCCAAACTCACATCAGACCAAATGATTCTGCTCCCAGACTGAAGGGCCTGAACATTAAGAGTAAAAACAAGCCACAGGACCATCCTGTCCTAAAACCTTCCGGAGCTGAAAGCCCACTTCTTTCCAAAGCCACTATCTTCTTTAACCAGACGCCAAAACCACAAGGAAAAATGGCCGCTACGTCCAGCTGCTTGAACTCCAATAATCAGCCTGATGTGAACATCTATTTTGACTCTCAAAAATTAGGTGACAGCAGGCAGGATTCAGCTAAACCTGGGTCTTTAGGTGCCACATTACAAACTGTACAATCTGCTGATGAGGCAGTCGAGGTTCTTTTAGGCCAAGATGAGAAAGGCTCCAGAGCCATAGCCAAGCCTCAAGGCCAATCAGAGCCCCCCGCCACACAGAGAACATTCATAGAGGTCAGACTGTCCTCCTTATGTCATTTGTCGTCACCAGTTCTGGAACGTCAAGAAATGGTGAAGATTAAAGACCGGAAATCAAATCAAGGGGACACAGATGGAAAATTAGCACCTCTGGTTTTGTCGTCCAACTCTGCACTTAAAATAGAAAAAACAAACTCTGCGTCCACAAATACAGATTTTAATTCAGCATCTCCTGCCAATGGAGCTCATTCAGTCACAAGCAGCGGCTCTAAAGCTTCTACTAAACGCTCAGCAGGTGAGAGTCTGAAGTGCAGCAGGTCTAGGCTGTACATGAAGGCGATGGAGAGGCGCAGCTTGTCCACTGACGCTGCCTTGTCTGGGGACTACAATCCTTTCTCTGTCCGACACAAGATAAAGTCCTTTGAAAACCTGGCTAACTTTGACAAGCCTGTGGTGAAGTGCAGCGACATCCAGTCTTACGCTCTGACGTACAGAGCCTCTCTCAACCAAAGGATTTCTGGCTACATGGGTTTGGTTAACGCGATGGACTGCAGGGCACTGCAGAGGAGTTACAGCTCTTATGTGGACAATCTCATCCCTGCTACGACTTGCTCAACTTTTCTAGGTAACAGACCTTCATCTAGCGTTGTGCTGATGAATGTTGGACAGCCGCTTGCAGGTTGCAGTAGAGATCCCGGTGCTGAGGACAAAGCTGTGGAGGACTTTCCTAAAGCATCAGATGGGGTTGCGATGCAAACGCCTCCGGTACTAAAGAGGAAACAGAACAAGGGTAATGCTAACGCTCCCCGCATCAGGCTGAGGGAGCTCAGGGCTCTCAGCATGCCTGAACTGGAAAAACTCTGCCCAGAGGACTTCACCACTGCAGACAAAACCGAGCCTAGCATCCACCCCACCACGCCCACCTCCGTGACCGAGAGCCTTCCTCACTCCGCAACCCCAATGAGAACAGACACGGTGAGCCCATCTCATCACGAGTCCACTCGAGACTCCCCACAGGGAAGCCCAGGGACCCACGGACATCAGCCTGGGTGGTCCATCAGGTAAGATCAGTTAAAACCTGTTAACTGACCACTGTCATCACAGAGCTTATTTATATCATGCTGTGTAGCTACTCTGTTTTTATGAGTTATTCCCAAAGTTCACCTGTCTGTCTGCCTGTCTGTGTGTGTCTTTATCTGTCTGTGTCTGTGTCTGTGTCTTGTCTGTCTGTCTGTCTGCCTGTCTGTGTCTGTCTGCATCTGTGTGTATGTGTGTGTCTTGTCTGTCTGTGCCTACCTGCCTGTGTGTCTGTCTGTCTGTCTGTGTCTGCATGTCTACATGTCTGCTTGTGTGTCTCCCTGTTTATCTGTCTGTCTGTCCGTCTGCTTGCCTGTCTTACATACTTATGTTGATTATTGTCTACTTTCTTGCTGCATGTCGTCTGTATTGCGTGTTGATTCCTGATTCTTGTCCCGTGTGCAGTTTGAAGGATCTAGCCGTGTCTCCGGTGAACCAAAGCAGGCTGCAGGCACTGCTGTCCTCTCTGACAACAACATCAGACGTGTTGACCCTGCTGCAGGAAGCCAAGGCCCTCTCTGAGGTCACCACACGTGTTATTCATGTCATGTATGATCTAGCGTGGTGCTACAGTTATTTCATCATTGGTTTGAATCTGTCGTTGCTGCAGGCGATCGAGCAGACTCACTTTGTGGTCCTGCTGAAGGACGAGGGCTCAGGACTCGGCTTCAGTATCGCCGGAGGAGTGGACCTCGAACAGAAAGCAGTAACCGTAAGTATTGTTACCCAGACCTGTCTGCCTGCCTGCCTGTCTGTCTGTCTGTCTGTCTGTCTGTCTGTCCCTTAAAGGACTACACCTGCAATCGTGCATGTTTGAGCCCAATATATAATCCACATACACGTTACATCACTGACAACCATTTCCCAAAATATACTATGTTAGCGGTAAATTTCATATTGTTTTTCCCTACCGTCCAGACTCCCATTGGTTTCAGTTCATTCCAGTACGCTATTAAAATCTACTTGTAGAGACTTGAAACATGCTGGAGATACATAATCCATCACAGCGAACAACACGTCTATTAGGTTTTTTTGTTGAAGTAACTTTTTTAAACGGATCCACCGTGGAGCTGCATGGAAGACGATGTATTTCTCCACCAGGAAACATAGTCCAAAGGGAAGACGGCTTTTATGGAGCAACTAAAATGACCATGACTTCTATAATCGTGCATAAGTATTAGAAGGTGAAAGGCTGCATTTTAAGGTGTGTGTATCACCTGAACATTTGATTTTGAAAGATTAGGGGATATGAAAAAATAACAGAAAAACTAAAATACGGTTTTATGTTTTGGAAATTGATTGGCAGTAATGTAACATATATGCAGGTTGTATATATTGGGCTCAAACATGCACAATCGCTGGTATGATGCTTTAAGTTTGGTTCGTTTGGGCATATGTGAAGACAGCAATCGAACTCGGGTCTGCAGCAAAACTCCCGGACCCTGAATCAGACTGAGACCGGGGGGGNGTCTGATTCAATTCAAACAGCAGTTTGTTTGAGGTCTGAACATGATCCACACTCGTCTCAAACCAACTACAAGGCAATCTCTTGATCTGTTGATTGACCTAGAACCAGAGAGTCTTGCGTGTGGTTAACACTTAACTATAGCTGCTGTAAAGTTTGTTTTATATTAGACACTTGTCACGATAATTCCAAAACCATTAAACACATCTAACATAAAACTAACTTCACATAGATAAAGTACACCTTTGATTAGACGTAGCAATTGAAACAGATGCCTTGAAAAGGTGGTAACACATCAATCTTAGCTAACACATGTTCAGATAAACATGTATTCAGGTTAGCGTGTACTTGTATGTTCTCTGTATGTTGCTCCATTCTCCTGTTCTTCTTCACATCATGTGAATCAACATGTGGTTTTCCACATGTCGTCTTGAGGTCAGATTCACCTTCTGCTGTCGTAGTTTTCTTGTTTTATGGATCAAACGATGAGGAAAGTGTTATGATTCCATCTTTGTTTCATGTTATTTAGTTTTCCTGGCAACTTAAACTTTACTTTGATTGTCTTTGTCCGTCCTCTAGACATTTCTGACCAATCAGCAGAGCGAATGTTGTCACGTGACATTTGCTGATATTTGGTTTGATTGGATGTTTTCCTGTGTGAAGCGGTAAATGCAGCATTGGAATAATTTTTTTTTTCTTTTGGAATTGGAATAATTTAGATTCTGATTCAGGCCAGAGAAATGAGATTTCTGAAAACAGTCGTAGATTTTGCCATAAGGGAGACTTTTTGGACTATATATTGAAATGAGATCTTGCTCGCTGCTCTTTCCATGTTTCTATGCAGCCTATTGTCCAGCAGCAGTCGAGTTAGAAACAAGTTACAGTATAAATGGTGTTTTATGTATAAATGGTGTACAAATGTTGAGTGAGTATGTAGGTCATGTTTGATTTCAGATTATTTTCAGCATGCTTCATACAGAGGCCTCTGCACTTTGTGTCCAGGTTCACCGAGTCTTCACCAAAGGAGCAGCAAGCCTTGAAGGCACCATCCAGAGAGGTGACAGCATCTTATCCATTAATGGAACGAGTCTGGAGGGTAGAACCCACGGAGAGGCTCTGTCCTGCCTCCATCATGCCAGGCTCTTCAGTCAAGCCTTAGTGGTTGTCCAGAAAAGCAGAGAGAGTGAAGCAAGTGTCTCGGACACATGTGACACGTCAAGCCACTCGAGGAGGATCTGTTCTACTTTGGACAAGTCTTTGGAAGCTGGAACAGGTAGAGTAAAAAAAAAAAAAAAANAAAAAAAAAAAAAAAACCACTTCTGAGCGTGAGCAGTCCAGCCTGCTGACAACACAGTTACATCTGCATGTGAAAAGTCATTTTTGAGAGGAAACACGTCTTGGCAGGGTCGCTTTGTGTGGCACATGCTAACATGTAAGATCCAGCTTCATGTGTTTGTGTAGCAGCTCACATAGGTCACAGCTGTTTCAGACATCCATCCATCCATCATCCATCCATCCATCCATCCATCCATCCATTATCCTCCGCTTATCTGGGTCCGGGTCGTGGTGGCAGCAGACTAAGCACACACGGCCCACACTTCCTGGCCCTGGTCAGGCCCTCTAACCCCTCCTGGGGGGATTCTGAGGCGTTCCCAGGTCAGTTGGGAAATGTAATCCCTCCAGCGTGTCCTGGGTCTTTCCAGTTGGACGTGCCTGGAAGACCTCCCTAGGGAGAGATGACCAGGGTCCATCCTTATGAGGTGCCCGAACCACCTCAACTGACTCCTTTTGATGAGGAGGAGCAGCGGCTCTACTCCGAGTCCCTCCTGGATGTCCGAGCTTCTCACCTTGTCCCTGAGAGTGAGCCCAGACACCCTATGGAGGAACCTCATTTCCNGATGTCCGAGCTTCTCACCTTGTCCCTGAGAGTGAGCCCAGACACCCTATGGAGGAACCTCATTTCCGCTGCTTGCATCCGCGATCTTGTCCTTTCGGTCATTACCCAGAGCTCATGACCATAGGTGAGTATAGGAATGTAGATTGATTGGTAAATTGAGAGCCTCGCCTTCTGGCTCAGCTCCCTCTTCACCACGACAGTCCAGTACAGCGTCCGTAGGACCTTGGACACTGCACCAATCTGTCTATCAATCTCACGCTCCATCCTACCCTCACTCGTGAACCCGAGATACTTAAACTCCTCCATCTGGGGTAGTGACTCCCCTCTAACCTGGAGGGAACTGTCCACCTTTTTCCTACAGAGCACCATGGTCTCAGACTTGGAGGTGCTGATTCTCATCCCAGTCGCTTCACACTCGACCTCAAACCTGCTCAGTGCGCGTCGAAGGTCACTGTCTGATGAAGCCAGCAGAACCACATCATCTGCAAAAAGCAGAGATGCTATTCACCAAACTGGACACCCTCCAATCCCATGTTTCAGACATTATGGGGTTAAATCACAAAACAAAGCACCTTTGAACACGTCGCTGAGGACAGATACATCACACAACCACGTTTTCTTACCCATAAACGTCCATTATCTTTTAGCATTTTGCATTGACAGACACGTTGGTATAGTATTTCCTCATTTGCATGTCTATAGGTCATGTATAACGTATTTATTAGACTTAAATGTTCAAAATTACCAGGATGGCCCTTTAAGGCAACAGAAACTTTATGAATGGGCTTCAGTTAGCGTGATGCTGTGTGGTTAGCTTGTGTTTTGATGATTTACCCTCTGCATGTTTATTCTCTAATGCAGAATACATCTGAAATACATTTAATCCGATGGATCTGGATTATGGCGGTGTAGCATGCAGCTGTGTTTAGGGGGAGCGACAAAAGGAGGGGTGTGGGTGGAGGAGGGGGGAGTCATGGTAATGTGGTGTATAAAGCATTTCCATTTCACATCTTGTTTGAGCTGCAGTTAACCATTTTGCTAACGTTTGCTAACGTTTCTCCTCTGTGTTTAATCGTTAAGTGCTGGATGTGGGTCCGGACGGTGCTTTAACGGTGGAGCTTCACAAGACTTCGGCTGGCCTGGGCTTCAGCCTGGAGGGGGGCAAATCCTCAGGCCACCAAGACAGACCCCTTATTGTCAGGCGCATCTTTAAAGGTGAACTTTTTTCTTTACCTTCCTTAGAAAGTATACGTAGTCTGTTAATATTGATAGTGATCCACGTTCACCAGTAAGCGCTCGCTGACGTTATGTTGCTCATGTGAAAAATGTTTGGACATGTTCCTCGAAAGGCGTGTATCTGAAACTTAAAACTACAATTTTATGTTTTGGAAAATGGTTGTCAGTAACTTAACATATATGTGGGTAGTATTTATAGGGTTAAACATGCAAAATCACTGTTAGGGTCCTTTAAAGGATCATACCACCCATTTTTCATGTTTGAGCCTAATATATTACTTTTCATACATGTAACATTACTGACAATCATTTCCCAAAGCATACTACTGAAACGGTGAACTAAAAATGTTTTTCCTACCTTCCAGACCTCCACTGGTTTCAGTTCATTCTGGTACGCTATTAAAATCAACTTGTTGATACTTGAAACGTTCTTAGGATAGGTAATCCATCATCACCAACAAGACGTGTATTCAGGTTTTCTTTTCAAAGTTATGTAATTTCAGTGTTTAAGCATAATAAAAAGTATGGAGTGAATGTATGCCTCCACCAGGGAATATAGTCCCAAAAGAAGA
>VXCM01003549.1:0-49378 GCA_014773175.1 Lucifuga dentata
GTCTGTTTCCAATAAAGGCTGACCCTGTTTGGCCCTCGACTTGGACCCAATTTTTAATTTTGGCCCGCTCTGTGATTGTGTTTGACACCCCTGTTCTAGTGTTTCCTTCATTTGGGAATTTGCCCTGTAGTAACCTCAGCCTGATGTGCACGTGAAGGCACAGATCAAACAGGCACGGGGCAGACGGCTGATCAAAAGGCTGGTGGGAACCCACAGACACTGATGAAAACAGAAGCACAGGGGGGTCTGAACACTGATGCTAATTAGCCAGTCCAACCCTGCTTAATTAGAAAGCAGGCCGCCAACCAGCCCCTGATAATGGAGGAGCTGGCGGGGTNCCCTGCTTAATTAGAAAGCAGGCCGCCAACCAGCCCCTGATAATGGAGGAGCTGGCGGGGTGAGGCTGAGGGACTTCCCAGCAGAGCGAGAGGAGGGAGACGACCAGGGTCACCATCCGTCCTGCATACACTTTATCTCACAATGAGATAAATAATGGCTTTTTGACCTTGGTAAGCAATTCACCATAGGAAAAAACAAATACATTTAACAATTTATTATATCCTGGAGCACAGTGTGTTAAGTCAACAATTCAACCTTTGCAATCAGATCTTACTTGATCACCCAAATCAAATATTTATTGGACAATTAATCCTTATGTCATACTCTACAGACATAAAACCAAAACCACAGTGGCTTAAATTAGAGTACAAAAAATCACAAACAATAAAATCACTGCTAAGTTAATATCTTGAGGGAATATCAATGCATGTGTGTGTCTACGTCTGTGTGCACGTACAGTAATTTTCTGAATGTCCGACTTTTTCATAAATATATGTAGAAATGTTCTCATGGTTCATTTTTACAAAATGCATTCTACACAATGGGGAGAAACCCAGCACACAGGGCTTTAAAGGACCATGCCGGTGATTTGTATGTTTAAGCCCAATAAATAATACCTGTATACACATTATATTACTGCCAACTGTTTTCCAAAATATATAATTAGATTTTAGGTTCCTGTTATTTTGCCAAATCCCCTAATGTTTCAAAATTCATTTTTCAGGTGATACACTCACCTCCAAATTCAATGATTCGCCTGCAAACACGTACGTCCGAATGTGGAAGGCACGGTTGTTTTAATTTCTCGGTAAAAGCCGTCTTCTCCTGTAACTATATTTCCTGGCAGAGACATACATTTTGTTCCATGTAGCTCCGTGTTAATTAAGTTAATTAAGTAACTTCACAAAAAATGTAATAGATAATAAATAATAATAAAAAATACAGTTACATTTTAAAGGACCATACCACCCATTTTGCATGTTAGAGCCTAATATATTCAATTTTTATATACATAAGGTTACTGACAGTCATTTCCCAAAGGATAAAACCGTATTTCAGCTTTCCTGATATTCTGCAAAATCTCTTAATCTTTCAAAATCAAATATTCAAGTGATACACCCACCTTAAAAATAGATGTTTCGCCTGCTAATAGTTGTGCAAAATTATGTTGTTTAAATTTTTTGATAAATGCAGGTCTTCTTTTGGGACTATATTCCCCGGTGGAGGCATACATTCACTCTGCGCTTTTTATTGCGCTTAAATGCTAAAATTACAAAACTTCTATGATTGTCAGTAACGTTACGCTTATGAAAATTGAATATATTAGGCTCAAACATGCAAAATGCGTGGTATGGTCCTTTAAACTTTAAATTGTGATTTTGGAGTCATTTCAGGAAGCTGCTGCAGAATGATTCAGGATTCAAGGCGAAGCGGCAACGAACACTCACATGAAATGAAAAAGCTTTCTGAATTTACATAATGTGTGCTGCTACCCACAGAGATGTGAAAAATAAACAACATATAACAGGTTCCCTGTGTTCCTTCAGTGACAACTCATTTACCGTCTGGTCAGCTCTGCTGTTTTTAGCTCATGAATGATGGATTGATGAGATGTGAAATCCCTTCGTCATTCACATTTTAAAATGAATACAATGATGTTTTGTGTGGTAAACAAACACATGAAGCATTAAGAAAAAGTGGCATCAAAGATTAGCGCTAAACTTCTCTATTAAAACAACCGTCAACCAGGAACCAGACAGAACTACCTGTTATTAGGTGCATTTCCATCCAGCTACTTTTATGCAAATAATGAATATGTGCATTAGAAAGCCTGGATGGAAACACGTTAATTCGCATTAAATCCAAAATGAGCATTAAAATTAAAGGTGGATCAACGATTACTCGCATAAGACGAAATGCAAATAAAGTGGATGGAAACAGTTTATTCACATTAAGATGAGGACGCGACGTGCGCTGCCTGGTGAGCACGCACACACACACACACACACACACACACACACACACGCCTCAGAAGAGCAGATAGTTGTTACCAAGTGCCTTCAGAACGATGGATTTGTTATTCGTTATATCCGAAAAACGTATAAATTCGCACAAATAACTTGACACGCCGCGTAAGCAATTGTTTTACCCACGCTGAAAGTTTCACCACCACACGGTACTCGGTACACTTAACGTGTTTATAGAGCGCCAATGCGCTATCGTTAGCGTCGCTAGCTTGTTGGCTGCATTTATAAGGCGTGTATAACTGCTTATGAGCTGTAATAAGTATTCTTCCACACCAAGGGTTTCATTTAAACTCTACATGCTGTGTTTTGCTGTGGACATTAGTTTACGTAGGATGAAATCACCTCTGAGATAAGTCATAATGTAATTGACAGAAATGCATCAATTTGCATTTCCTTTAATCGAATAACCAGAAATGCACATTAAAAATGTGAATAAGTTGGATGGAAACGCAGCTATTGACCTCCACGCTTGTATCACCGATAATACTGAAGCAAACACACACACACACTTTACACATATCAATTTATCTTATCAAACTGTAAGCTGATAGTGTTGATAGTGGCAAGCTTTGATCAAATGAAGACATGTGTTTGGTGGCAAGTTAAGAGAAAATAAAGAGCAGCAGAGAGGAAGAGAGATGAACCCAGCAGGAGACGGTTAGACCTGCCTTCCGACAGCCTCTCATCGTTTAATTGGTAATATTGGTCATTTCGAGAAGTAGTTATTCCATCTCTATCACTCAAAATAAACCTGAGAAAGCTGCTGCAATAACAGCCAATCAACAGGGCTCTTGCTGAGACAGGAAGGTGATTTGTCCGCTTGATCGACACGGCTCCACTGTAAAGACGAGGCTCGTTAGACCTGACCACGGTGGAGAGGAGTAGCCAAGCGTGACATTCTATACTGGACTGTAATATAAGTTACTGTAGGCAGTAAATTCACTTTTTTCTTTGCATAACATCACTTTCAGCTGTGTAAATGGTGCATAAGCCAGAAATGCACATGCAGCACAAGCAATCCCACTGAGTTACAATCTAATCTCTTCTATCATGCACAACACTGGTTCTGATTCAAGACATGTAATGTACACAACAAATAAACAAGACTCAGTGGTGTCAGAGCAGAGTACAGTGCCCCAAACAGAGTCTTGGTGGTTTTTTGGTCCTAAATATGTGCACTCTAGCTCAAATTCATGCACCGAGATAGAAAGACCCCCCTTCACTGGAATGTTTCATGTTGTTTTTGTGGAGAGATAAAAGAGGAGAGTCCGTTTGAACTGTGAGAACAGACAACATTTGGTTGACCATCGGGGTCAATAAAGTAAAGGGCTGCTTCACCTTCAAAAAATCTATTTTCCAGTCTTTTATTGAGATTTGTTTTATTCAAGTTCAGACATAATATGACTGAAGTGATGTCCAGAATATACTTTGTGGTTCCCTTTCAGTTTTTACATACCAAAATAATTAATATGTAATCTTTATAGAAATATGCCTGTTAATAGGACTGACCTCTTAGAACAATTTAAGGGTAATTTCACACGGTTTAGTCCAGTTGAATAAAACTTGTTTTCACACATATAGTTCCACATATTGCAAACATATTTGATAACACCAAAAAAAGACAACAAAGACTGCAAATAACTCATGATCTCATCAATGAGCATTTTATAGGTTATACTTATGGTCTAAAAGATGTTGTTTTTCTTTTTTTTTTCTACACAAGACATTTTAAAATGCCACAGCAGGAAATACACAGGTTACCTAATACATGAATGTTGGCTGCATTCCATTTAGCTTTGCCAGAGCCAGGTATTGGTCATGCTGCCTTTCTGGCAGATGTAAATGGAATGTAGCCATTGTTAATGTCATTACTTATGCCTGCATTTCCATAATTCCTCTTTTCATCTAATAAACCCACCAACTCATCCAAACATCTAACTGCCAGTACCTTTACCTGAACGCTGCGCTCTGATTATACTCTACTAATCATAAGGAAATAATGCATGTAAGACGCACGCATAGACGAAATGAAAAGGACTCAGCGGTTTGCTGAATATACATGACACGTGACGTAATTGGAGCATTCGGAAATGAATGTAGAAGTGGCTTATTCCGATTACAACATTTACATTCAAGATCACATCATTTAAGCCTGTTACTCGGAGTATGAATACTCCAATTTACACTGATTTTAATCAAATTATAGTGTTTACATAATGTTTGAAAAAAATTGATGTATTGCCTTAATCTGCATACAATCGACATTTTAACATGCATGTAAATGTACTGAGACTGGGAAATTCAGCACGACGTTCTGACTTGATACCGTTACAATAAAGTGAGCAAAAACATCATCAGCACCACCAGTGTGCAGAGTAAATATCAAGGTCTAAAGGTAAAGGTGAAACTCCACACAGCATGTTAGAGAAGAAGGTATCAAAGTCCTTATGGGCCTCAGCAGCCTTTCAGAACAGCAAGTTCTCTTTTTGATTTTGACTATGCTGCATGGAAAAAATATATAATCTGATCCCCGTGTAACAATCAGCTACAGTAAGAGACCGAGCAGCTCAGTCCACCCACATCCCACAGAGTCAAAGGAGAGCCACTCGTTTTAACCTATAGCAGGCATGTCATGAAAAAGAACGAGAGGGGAATGATCATCAGGAAATCCACATCACATCCTTCATTCACGTTACAGTAACACTTGAAGATGAACGTGGCAATATGCAAAGTCAGATAGGTTTGGACGACCATCCACTTCCCTTCTAAATCCTCTCTCACCTCTTTCTGCTCTCTCCATCGCCTAATTCTCTCCTCCGTCGTTCATCCATCATCCCTCACTGGGAGGTGACATTTGACAGGGAGGAGGCAGGAGGCTCCTCCCTGTACTATTCAGCTAGTTCCTCTTTTGTGGTTAAGCCACAGGAGACACTCTTACCTTTATTTACTGTTATTGTCATCTTTGATAATAAACTGTATTATTTAACTGTCAAAAAATCTTCCCTCAGCAATAGTCGTTAGAATCCCTATTAAACAGATTTAAGGGATCCTTGATATCTTTGATGCATCATTATGGCATTTTTAGGGCGTTTTCAGAGCTGTAGAGCGTTTGCTCTGGTTTTGAATCAGGAACTAAATTGTTATAATTTTTCATTTAACACATTGTTTGGTTCGTTTTCACACAAGAAAATATTTAATTGATCCAAAATGTAACAGCAACAGCAATGTGAGACAGTCGCTATGCTCTATGGACAAAATATCTGGGGTCAGCAGAAGGAAAATCAAAAGAGGAAAACGTTTTCCATGATAAATAACATGAAACAAAGACAGAATTGGGACACTTTCCTCGTCATAGTCATTATTTGGGCCACATACCAAACAAACTACGGCAACAGAAGCTGACTTTGACTTTTAGATGTGTGGAAAACCACATGTTGCTTCACATAATTGAAGAACACAAGCTGCCTTCAGATGGCTGAACATGAGAATGGAGCAATTTACTGAGAACATACAACACACGCTAACCTTCAACATGTTCATCTGAAGCCTTGTTAAGTAAGTTTGATATGTTACGACCATTTCACAGCATCCCTTTTAATTGCTATGTGTAATCAAAGCGTTAGCTGAGAAAAGTAAAGTTTGTTTTATGTTCAAAGCGTTTAATGGTTTTACGTAGAGGATATCTGACGAGCATCTCTCGTAAAACAAACTTTAGCACAGCTGTAGTTAAGCATAAAACCACATGCAACCCTCTCTGCTTCTACATCAACCAGCAGATCAATAGAATGTCTGGTGGTTGGTTCAGGACTAGTTCAGGTCGCTCCAGAGTTCATTTGGAACAAGACCGGGACCACCTCCTCAAAATGGTCTGCTGTGTTCAGATGTACCCAAACGAACCATGTCAGGAAATAAACCCTAGTCCAGCCAAACCATGTAGGTTTGAAAACGCTCTTATTCTTTAAAAAGCAATAACAGCATCAAAAATCCAGTCAGGCTAGTATTTGGACCTGTGTTACAGCTGAATTTACTCAGCTTATGCATACCAAATTGAAGTAACAGCTACATGCTGACACACAGGGATAATCACTCAGCAGTAGATCATTGTGAGGTGTTTAAACAACGTATGTACATAAAGGTCATATGAGTTCATGAATGTGGTTATACAGGACAAACCAGGAGGAAATAGAGAAAACATTCATGTAATTGTTCTAACAGAGCTATTATTACTTTGACACCCTTTTGTTAAAGTCTAGTACAGTATTTAAAAGTAATTTGATATTTTCCATATTTTCCACATCACAGCAGTAACAGACTTCTGATAGCGCTGATCTAAGGAAGGAAGTCTGTCACAGCTGTTATCATGTTTCAGCCCTTCAGCTGCAAAGTTTCCCTCACAAATCTCATTCAAACACTTTCTTTCTCCCATTGAAAAAGCTGTGCCACATCACAGGTGCACTCAGGAATGTACACACACACACATACAAGCACACACACACATACATGCACAGATGTGCCCACTAAAATGCCCAAAAAAGTGTGGAATGAGACATGAAGCTAGCCTGATATTTTAACTATCAACATCAGCTAGCCATCGCCATATTACACACACACACACACACACACACACACACACANCACACACACACACACACACGTACACTTTGCTGCCAGCCAGTTTCGGGTGAAAATCCTCATCTTATAGAGCTACAAGTATGAGCCATGATTAGAAAGGTGGGGAGAGAGAGATTGTTCATCCAGACATGAGGCTCGGCAAGGTTACTATTTTTAGTGTATAAATCACCACCCTGATTCCTCTTGGCCTTTCACTAAGCTGCTGAGTGCTGGGGTGNTGCAGCTTGCCGCCACAGCTCAGCAGGGGTTTCCTTGCTGTGCATTATCTGTTAACACATCTGTCTGCTAGAGACGTACAGACAAAAGCTCACATTTCTTACAGGTTGTCAAGACACTTGATGTTTTTCTGAAGGATGGTAAAAAGAAATCATGTTGTAATGCTAAACTAATAGCCATCCTCTGATGTGTTTGATCTTGATTTTTTATTTAAAAAAAGACAAAAAAAATTGAAAGATATCACCTGCACACATACCATATATACTCGACCCCTCATTTTGACCTGCAAATTTAGATTTTTAAAGAAACCCGCACATAAGCCAACCTCCTGATGTTGTTCCATCAATTTATTTGTTTAGCAACTTACCTTTCTTTTCTTTTTTTTTTTTTTTTTTNTTTTTTTTTTTTTTTTGATAAGTGATAGATTTTTTGATAGTATTCCTGTGATTTTCTGAAAATAATCCACATACCAGTACCAGTAAACGGCTGATTACTGTAAGTGACATTAGCAAGCATTAAGTTTTCTGGATTCCTCTTCCTCCTCTGAATCACACTGATGAAGGTAAGAAAAGTTTTACAAATGAGCTATAATTATCACGACGCTTATTTAGCTGTGTAATTATGGTGTTTTGTTGTTTTTTTTTCGTTTTTTTTTTTTTTTTTTTTTTTNTTTTTTTTTTTTTTTTTTTGTTAAGAATCTATCTCATTACGTGTTTGCAGTAATTATCCTGTATCTGAGTCGATGCGGGCTTGTCTATATGTTGGACATTCCTCCATACGGCGTTCTGGAATTCCCTCAGCCGACCCCCTGATGTTGTTCCATCAATTTATTTGTTTAGCAAATTACCTGTTTTTCTGGGTATTGTCATAGTATTCCTGTGATTTTCTGAAAATAATCCACGTACCGGTAAACATGATATTTATTTCAGCAGCTGATTACAGTAACTGACAGATCACAGCTTACTGACCGCTGCAAAATGTGCTGAATAAGATGTTTAGTCAGGAAATACATCATTCTAAGGTATGATTTAAACTGTTTTCCATGGGTAGTGGTAACGGGTAGTATTTCCACTCCTGGAAATTTCCTTCTCTGGGATCTGATTTGAATTACTCATGTATAAGCCAACCCCCGATTTGCATTGTGAAATTTGGTTAAAAAAAAAAAAACAAAACAAAAAAAACAAAACTTGGTATATACTCGAGTATATACGGTATGTACCAGCTCAGAAGCTGGTGTATTTAACAAGCTGAGCATTCTCCATTAGTTGCACTGGCACTCTGTAAATTATCAAGCCCTAATGCAGTTCCCATTGAAAACGTGCCTGTTCGGACCGAGCCATAAATTATGGCAGCCTGCCATAATTTAGTTCTGCACGTCCTCATGAGCTAGCTTTGTTTGCTGTATGGGGTCGGGTTGAGACTGTGGCCGTGGACCGGAGCGTATGCCCTAAGCATATCCTGCCACCGTGCTCGGAGTGTATCCTGCCACGCGGACTACTTTCTACCAGCACAGCTCAATTCAAGAACCACTCATCCAAACAATTCACATGCGACACTGCACGTCCTTGGGTCCTGAGCATTAAACCTGCCGAATTTCAACTTCACACAGTGCCGGGTTCTAGAGATGCTGGTGCCACAGACAGACAGAGAAACTGTCTTTATAGAGAGATTTAAAAACTTTGCTTACACTCAGGTTAATCATCTTTTTCAAACATCACATAAACACCATAATTAGATCAAAATGATCACAAACCAGAGTAAGTTAAGGGTTTTATGCGATTGCAAATCAAGTTATTCTCGCAAGTTATTCAAACACGGTAACTGACACCACATGCATTTGATTTGCTCACCTGGCAAATTTTCCTCATTCTATGATTAAGCAATATGTCATGTATAGTTGGTGAACCGCAGAATCTTGAAATTCCGTGTATGTGTTACTTGCATTATTGCCTTAACTGGGGTACAGACAAATAATCAGAGTATAACGTGCATGTAAACGTACTAAATGTAACCGAAACCCAAGACATCAGAGGTGGTGTGCCTCAGGGATCTATCCTGGGTCCACAATTCCTGTGAGCCATGCTGGGGTCATTAGGAGACAATGTTCAATTCAACAGTTACAGAAGAAATGTGTGAAGAGGTTACATTTTTTTTCTGTCTCAATATTCATCTCAAATCTTGATGAGACAAATCTAAACTCAAGTTTCCAGCCATTGTCAGCATTATCATCATTAACAGCTCCGGTCTCAAGTCTAAAAACAGAAAAAGTAAATTCATCATGAATAAGAGTCCAGTAACAATTTATTATCAAAACTAAAACAAAATATTGGAAACATTTCAGTAGGATATTCATTTAATAGGATTAAAACTACTGGCAGTTTGAACTTCAAGATTGATTCAACTTTTTCAAGTTATCACAGTTTTGAGTAACTAGAACCCAAATCCAGACAAATCTTAAGTAAATCAAATTGCAAGTTGATTTGAACTTGATTTCAAATCAAGTGCTTGCCCTCACATAGCTATCTATCCAAGAAATATTGATCTTACCTTCATAGAAATAGGTCTACATTATGAAGGTAACATAAATATCAGCTGTACATGTGTCTAGCAGCTGTATTCTCAGATAAATGTGATTAATTTTGTCTGGACTCTGCTAGATCTCACTGCTGAAATGAAACTTTACTGATCTGAAAATAATGTTAAAGCTGGAAAATTATCTTACAAAAAAAAAAAAAAAAAAAANAAAAAAAAAAAAAAAAAAAAGATCATACACCAACATTGTATTGTTACTATATCATTGGCCTGATATATAAGTAGATGGTTTAGAGAAGAACTCTAACAGCAGAGCATCAAACAGAACGAAGCTGGTTTACATCTCTGACTCCTGAGCCTCCTCTGAACAAACTCTCTGGCTTGTTTTCACAGCTGGAGGATTCTGAGATCCTGGATAACACAACGCATACATGTAGATGCTGTGCAGATGCATTCGTGTGCCAGAGCCAGCTTGTTAGCATAGCCACACAGTGAACGCACGCTGAGTGACATCCACAGGGTCAGGAAAGGACAGCAGGTCTGTCACGGCTGTCACATTGGTTAGAAGATGACTGCTGTGTTTACCGCTTTCTCTGCCAACCTTTTCACAAGCACGACGAAGAGGTAGGGAAAAAAAAGGAGGGGAAAATAAAAAGAAACAGACCTGATGGCTCATTTGGTCATGTTGGAAATGCCACAAGACTGAATAAATTGGCTTATCAGAAGCAGGCCATCTGTCAGTTGCTTAATAATTAAAAGAACTTCACAAGATGTGTTCCAAAAAAGTTATCTAATAGCCAAAGTCTTGGCAGAGCATTTTTTCATTGTAATGACCTGGCTGACAGGAGCATTGTGGCTCAGCTGTTTCAACTCTGCTTTCTGTGTTTGCTGCTCAGTGGTTTCTCTCTTTGAAATTTAGCTTTTGTCTGTGGAGCCTGAAATCACGCCATGTCTGCAGCTTTGGTTGCATTTACAGTGTACTGTATGTAAAAGTGGGTTTAATTACTGAGACTGTCTCATTTATCTCTTTATTTATACAGCATCAGGTATTCCAAACATAAGTGAAGAGACTTGGGTTTAAAAAGCCTCAGGAGAATCAGCACAAGACACGATTCTCATATTATATGTAGTTCCAGATCAGCTGCTGCTGTTCCTTCTCCCAGAATTGTAACCGGATCATTCAGACTTGGGTTACATGCTGGAGATGAATATTTGTTATTGTGGCGGAATAAAGTGTTTTAATTTATTTAACCTTTATTTATTCAGGGGTATTTGCTGAGCAGTGAATGCTTTTTTGCAGAAACCCCCTGCTCACACACTCACTCAGCTAATCTATGTCAACATAGCCACTTACGCTGCATAATCAACCCAAATCAGCCAAAAAAACAAATTAGTATAATTTTACAATTACAAGATAAGAAGCACAACCACACTGTTGCTGGATATTTTTTGTTTCTCGTTGTTTTTTGATTATGTAATCTTGAATTTCTATGGATTTTCAACTTTTGAATAATAGAGTTCCTCAAAAAAAAAAAAAAAAAAAAAAAAAAAAGCAGGTCAAGCTTTATGTGGAGCTGACACTGATAATGTGCAGGCGAAGTCTTTACTAAATTAAAATTAAAGTAATAAAAGATTTAATCAACACATTACCAAAACATAAATTCTACACTAAATTTTTATGTGTCCTGTTGCCAGGGAATTATCATGATGTATATTTTGTGTTTGTGTGTGTTAGTTGTGTATAGATGATGTCATGTTATAGCTTGTGAGATATCAATATGGCTACTTCACATGTTCTAGCTAACATGGCTGCCAACAATGGAAAAGGAATCAAATTGTAATTTATGTTGGCTTTAAATGAGTGAAGAAACTCTGCATTTTTATTTTAGAGTCAATATCACACGATGATCATAAAGACTTTACCACTCTTACATTTCATATACCAGATTTCTTACCAGTTGATCCTGAATATTAATGAAGTTTTAAAGTGTTGTATTTGATATGGAGTTGATCTGGGCTTAGCAGTTGGATGGGCTGCCATCCAAGCAAAATTATCTTTTAATTTTGAATAGCTCATATAAAAATTATTTTGTGCTGTCAAATACTAACAAGAAGCCATAAGGCTGCTCATCAGGCTTTCATCCTTCTGCTGCCAACATGAACTCAGAGAGGAAATGCTTAAACCCAAGCCAGGCAATAACGGACTTATTGCTGTAGAGTATATTGATAATTACCTGGATGTTATATTTGCTTCACAAATCAAGCAGGTCATCACAGAGGAGTGATAAAAGTGTTTTTAAAATGTCAGAGACGCTGAACCAAAAATCTGGCAAATTCAGGAGAATCTGGCTTCCTTTCTAATCAGTTTAGAGAGACTATGAGATGTCCATGGTGGCTAAAAATATATAGATTTTCTTTTTATTTGTCTCTTTAATTTTTATTCAGATGTATACTATATATTTCATTACTGCTTGTGGCGTATTGTTTTACTTGGTCATTTTTGTTTCACTGCAGCATCACTGAATTGAGGATGGGGACTGTCTGTTGTTTTTGTGTACTGTTTGAAATATTTACAAAAATAAAATATAAATATAAAAAATATAAATAGATATAAATATAAAAAAATGTCAGAGCCTTAAGTGGCTGTATAAACTCAGCAGCAGTTCAGCTTCTACACTGATAAAGTCAACAATGAACCTGTTGGAAACACGACAAGATGACTGACGACTTTGCAGCTTCAACAAATAACACACACAAGTACAGAAGACTGTGTATGCTTCTGAGCAGACTGATGCACACGTAACGTGTGTGTGATTCTGTTTCTGGGTTGAGCTTGAGACTGAGGGTCGGGTTTAGGCTGAAGCCTTCATAACGTGTGAGGCCAGGTTTAGGTTTTGGTTTCATATCATCTCGAGCTTCTATTTCAAGTCTTAGTGTGTGTGTGTGTGTGTGTGTTTATGTGTGCATTGAAAGGACATTTACAATATGTCTGCCAGTTTGACAACATCCTAAATAAACCACTTACCTTTATGCCGCTGCTGAAACTGTTAGGTTGTACTTACAGTCTTAGATAATTAGGGTGGGTATATTTAATGGTGTCAAGATATTTAATGGTGTCTGCTGAACACCTCAAAAACCAAGGAGGTCATTGTAGACTTCCGAAGGACCAGAGTGGACCACGCCCCTCTTTACATCAATGGGGACGTGGTGGAGACAGTGAGCTCCTTCAGATTCCTAGGAGTCCACTTATCGGGGGAGCTGACCTGGTCCGTTAACACCAAAGCAGTGATGGCGAAGGCCCAGCAGAGACTACACTTCCTGAGGGTCCTCAGGAAGAACAAACTGGATCAGAGGCTGCTGGTGACCTTCTACCGTTCCACCATCGAGAGTGTAATCACATACTGCATCTCTGCCTGGTACGCTGGGAGCTCGGCTGCGGACAGGAAGGCCCTGCAGAGGGTCATAAACACGGCCCAGAAAATCGTCGGCTGCCCTCTGCCCTCCCTGGAGGAGATCGCCGGCTCCAGATGCCTGCGAAGGTCCACCGCCATCCTCAAAGACCCCTCGCACCCAGCGCATCACCTGTTTGAACGGATGCCTTCTGGCAAGCGCTACAGGTCAATGAAGGCCCGCACATCCAGACTAAGGAACAGTTTCTACCCTTGGGCCATCAGAACACTAAATCACCGCTGACCTGGACATTACTCTGTCAACGTCACCATCATGTGCAATTCTGTTCCCATGGCACCTTGTTCACCACTTTAAATCGGTACCATGTAAACTGTGAACTATATTCTGATTGCTGCTAACTACCTGGTGTTTATTACTCTGTGCAATACTTATTGATTGCTGCTACCATCCCTGCTACTGTTGTAAATATCGAAATACACACATCTATATCTATATATATAAATATACTTGATACACTTTTTTTGATATACTTGATATACACTTTTGATATACTTTGATATACACTTTGATAAGTATATTTATCTTTTCAGCTGTGTAAATATAATTTAAATAGATGTGTACAAAGTTGTTTTTACTCTTTTTTATACTTTATACTTATGCACTAAGGGAGAAGCACCTGTAATTTCATTATATGTTACGTATAATGACAATAAAGCTATTCTATTCTATTCTATTAATATTAACTGAGCTACCAATTTACTCGATACTGTACATCTATGCAGTCCAATGCAATCCCATGCAACAGTCTCAGAATAAACTCTTACCTAATAATGCCTAATATTAATATGATACTGATTTTTAATGATACTGAGAGTTGATGATTGACCTCTATTGATTTAGACTTGAATCAACAACTCCATGATAACTTGTTGATGCCATAATTTATGATGGAGTTTCACTGAATCAACAAAATAAGAGCAAAGATGCCCTTTAATATAACACATTTTTGCTGATGACTACATTACTTATATGAGAAAATGCTACCATTTAAAAAATACAATTAAATATATGGCAAAGAGCTGGAAGTAGGTAATTACCTAATGCGCCCCCCCCNATGTACTTTCCCTAGTCTCCGCCCCTCTCATATGACCTGCTATTAGTTTGTGCATTTAAAGGATAATAATGGTGGTTTTGCATGTTTGAGCCCAATATATAACACCTGCCCAATTACTGTCAAGCATTTTCCAAAAAAAAAAAAAAAAAAAAAACTTCTGGAGTGGTAAATTTTCTAATTGTTTTTCCCATCTTCCAGGCAGCCATTGGTTTTGGTTCTATCCAATGTGCTAGAAAAATTGACTTGAAATGTATTTGACATGGGTAACCCATTACAGCCAATCACACGCCCTTATTATGTTTTGCCAAAGGTACTTAATGTAATTTAGATTGAAAATCAAAGATTAGGGGATTTGGTAAAATAACAGGGAAACTAAAAAAGTTTTATATTTTGGAAAATGGTTGACAGGAATGGAACATGTAAGCAGGTACTACTTTTTGGGCAAAATATGTAAAACCACTGGTATGATCATTTAAAGGACCATACCATCCATTTTGCATGTTTGAGCCTAATATATTCAATTCTCATGCACATAACGTTATGACAATCATTTCCTAAAGCATACTACTGGAACAATGAATTAAAAATGTTTTTCCTACCTTCCAGACCGCCACTGGTTTCAGTTCATTCTGGTACACTATTAAAATCAACTTGTTGATACTTGAAACATTCTTGGGATAGGTGAACAACACATTCAAAGTTTTTTCGAAGTTACATAATTTTAAGCGTAATAAAAGGTGAAGAGTGAATGTTTGTCTCCACCGGGGAATATAGCCCCGAATGACAGTGACTTCATAAGGCTGTGCAACTATTAGCAGACGAAACAGAAATTTTTAAGGTGGGTGTATCGCTTGAATATTTGATTTTGAAAGATTAAGAGATTTTGCAAAATAGCTGAAATTTATCCTTTGGGAAATGATTGTCAGTAACGTAACATGCATGAAAATTGAATATATTTGGTCAAACATGCAAAATGGGTGGTATGGTCCTTTAAGGAACCTCTAACCTTCAAGATAAGAGCTGGCTGACTAGCAGAAAACCTTTTAATGGAAGAAACTGAAAACTTCACATTACCCCTTTCACAACATCCATGTTTTGTTATGTTTGTTTTCTGCATTTTAATCTCTGACATTCTGATCATGAATGCAAAGCATTTCTGTAGCCGGCTCCTGTCTTGGATGCCGGAGCTTCCTTGAACTGCATCGCCAAGGAGAGCGGTTAAAATGACTTCCCCTTTCCTGAGACGGTGTTAAATCTGTACATGCTGAAGTGAAGTGAAACAACCTGGAAAGTAAAACATCGGTGTAAAAAGGTATTACAGTATGGTATGCTTTGGTTAAAATGGTAGAAATGTACAGATGTGATTTAGAGACAAAACTACATAAAAACTACAATTAAAGACTCAATATTGTAATAAAAGTCAAAGAGAATTTAATTGGACTTGGAGTGAACAGGAAGGCGCTGCTGAGGACAAACTCATTGAGGCGATTCTAGGTCAAGCGCCGTTCCAGCTCCTTCATGTGCTGGTCATTACTTGGCGAGGATCGGAGCGAGGCTGACTACCAGATACAAGCTGTAAACAACCCACTGTGGGACACTGTGGAATGTGTGCGCTTCTGTGTGAAAGTTTGTGTGTACTGTGTAGCTACAAATTAGTGTGTGAGTTGTGTATGACTGTAAGTTTATATGTCTGTTAGCTGTGGTTCCCACCAAGATGAGCCAAGAGGGGCATGGCCGTTAAAGGACGATACCAGTGATTTTGCATGTTTAAGCTAATAAAGCTTATTGGTGATTATTGGTGGTGGTGACCTTGCTGCTTTCTGCTGTACATTAACGGAGAGAAAGACTAAGTAGAGAGAGAGAACAATGCTGTGTGTGCTTGTGTTGTCCCTGGCTGTTGGAAAGACAGTAAAACTCTCACACAGGGCACCGTGTGTCACCCAGAACTGAAAACGACCCACTGAGGCATGAGCTTGTGGTCTATTGAGGCCGCCGTCACTGAAAAACTTTTATTTCTGTCTCCTCTGATTGATTTCCGTTATACTTGGCTGGGCTTCGGCAGCTCTAGAAGGATGGCCTTTGATTCTGAAAGTGCGGTAAAATGATCCTGTCACAGTTTGAATAAGAGGCCGTCCTCAGAGCTCTCCGGCAGATGGTTCCTCCACAGTCCATCAATTTATCATTGGTACATATGAGTTTTACAGCGTCCAGAGATCAAAGTTCAAATCTTCAAACTCACGTTAAGTACATCACAGGTCTATGACAACTCATTTATTGAAGAAAATACTTTCACTATAAGTGAACTATAAAATACAGAGGTGCCACAATCAGGTCTAGGTCCAATTTTTGCAGGATTTTTCATTGAACGATGAAATTTTTACCTCTGCCATGGAGGTTATGTGATCGCCAGTATTTGTTCATTTGTAGCAGGATATCGCTAAAACTTGTGGACAGATTTGGATAAAATTTGGGGGACAGATAGATAATATCAAGCAGAAGTGATTAAATTTTAGAGGTGATCCAGATCATATTCTTTAGGCTATAAAATCCTTGGTAGAGGTATGCACTGTTGAACTGCCTTCTTGTTTGTTTGTTAATGAGATCTTGAAAAATTACGGATGGATTTGGATGAAATTTATGGAAATGTAAAGTCAAGAGGAAGAAGTGATTAAATTTTTCAAGGCAATGCAGCTTTTAGCCTATAAAATCAATCAAGGAAGTGATTCAGCACTTCCCAATGCCCCCACCCCCANCCCCCCCCCCCCCCGGCACGTCACGGCCCATTAGACAGAGACTTAAAATCAGTTAATGTTCATTAGGATCCTACAGCGTTTAAATACCGTCAGCGGGGGTGCGGGGACGCTCCGTCACCACGCCAACCAAGAGTCAATGGAAACAACAAAGTGTTTCCATTCTGAGAAAATTTTTATTTTCCAGAGAAAAAGTGCTGTATGTAGTTTATCAGTTCATATCAGATTTGTGTTCCCATTTAATTATACAGTACGTCAGTACGTACAACATATTTCAATTCATATAAAATAAATAGTCAAAAACTGTTCAAATAAATAAAAAAAAACAGTCAAGAGACAAAGCAGTTTTAAGAATGAAGGAGGCTTGAGGCATAATGAGGAATAATGCAGAATAACGAGTATGTTTATTAATGTTTACAGACCCAAAAAAAGAGCTAAATAATGTGACCTTTGCCTGTATTAAAGTGAATATGACTCTATAATCATCTAAACCCATTAAATTAACCTGTTTACATGAACTACGTCCTCATAATGTCAATGTCCTCCTAATCACGACATGCAGGGAACATCGTTATGGATGTACTGTATCTTTTCTTTCAGCATCTGTTAAGATTGCAAAGTTGAAGCTATTTTGGTCTGAAGTAAAAGAGTTGGCAGTATTAAAGATAATATACAGATTTCTCTGTTCTTATTTTCATTTATGGGTCTGTTTTGAAACCTTTGCTTCCCGTTGCTGCAGCACTGTTGTGCAATCAGAGTGAAAACAAGCTGAAAAACACAACACCTTTAAGTATTAACTATCTGGGGAGAGATAAACTGTTTAATACAGTTAAAAATGTTTTATAATGAATGTTTTCACCTGTTAGGAATGAAGCACACTTCCCAGATGGAATAATGTCCTCCATCATCATATTTTGAGCATGGGAACTCCATCGAGCGTCTATTCTGGTCTGTGCAAGGCTGACTCAGCTTTCAATGACACAAGCTGGAGGATTTAGCAGCAACCTGAACTTAAGGACTTGTGTGATGATATATATAAGCTTTTCATCAAGTATGAGGTTTTGGGAAAGCTTCTGGTGGGTCCCTGCTTTTACAAGTCTTTTATAAGTCTGAGTCCCTACAGGAGGATTAATCCTCTGGGTTAACGCCAGAAATTTCATAATTCATCCAACTATGATGTATGGTTAATTTTTTAAGGAAATTTATCATCAACAGTACTTCTGACCAGAATGTGACTAATATATCGACAAGCTGATAATATGGGCCAAGATATTGCTATCATCAAATATATTAGTGCATGTGCAAAAAAATGAATTATTGCTGCAATAATAATAATAACAAAAATATTACAGGTTAAAACATAACCCAGATTTCATACTGCTGAAATGTGTGCATATTTTATGAATCAAGACAATCATTAAAAAAAGGCGGTAATAGGATTTTATGAATGAGGGAACATGGTTGCGCAACGCTATTTGCCCCGATAGACAAAAAATTTAGCCCTTTTTTATGAATTGACCATTTCTTAGACATCTAGATTACGCTTTATTTCACTGACACAGGCTCATTCTACAAAGATGATTTCTTATAATTAAGGGATCATTAAATTCAAACGGTGAAAATCAGGCAAATGCTGGATGGGACTGAACATTTAAGCTGATCCATTTTCAGGAAATGATCTCCTTTCCGTTTCCTACTCCTCTTACCTCCCACTCCTCAAGCTTCATCACTTCTCCTCTCACTATTCTCGTCTGGTTTCCAGTCCCATCAGTCGACTGGAATAAATAGAAATGGCTCACTTTTTAACTTTTAGGATTTTCTCTTTAGGTTTCTCCTCTAACTCGCTTTCCGTGCAACAGGCGCTTATAATGCAGATTCCAAATGACGTTTCACACATTCTGTATTCACAGAGCAAAGAATGACACCGTGCAAAATCCAAACACATGATTCAGAGAGTGACTCATGATGCACACAGCCTGGTGAGAGAGGCCGAACCTCATGAGACACATTATACGCACAGAGGCACATTGTCTCGTTCCACATGGGAGGACATGAGTCGATGTTCCGTCTCCTCTCAGTCCACAGGCTGCAGCTCTGATTAGCAATCATCAAGATGATCCTTTCTGGTACTTTCCTTAAAGTGCTAGAATGTTTGTGTCTCGAATGAAAGGATTTTTGAGTTCAAACTTAAAGGATTTATGCGTGTTTGAGCCCAATTTATATATACAATCCGCATACAAGTTAGTATATAAATAAATATATATACATATAAATATATAATAATATACTAACATATTATATATATTATATTATATTATTACATATATTACCATTATATATATTATATATATATATATATATATATATATATATATATACATAAATATATACACACACACACACACACACACACACACACATATAAATATATATATATGCTTGTTGGGATGTGCTGTCTTGGATAATTCTATTACTGCTTGTTAAGACGGATGGTTGTTGGATTTCACCTGGGGCCTTAGGGCTTTATAAGCCCCANACTGCTTGTTAAGACGGATGGTTGTTGGATTTCACCTGGGGCCTTAGGGCTTTATAAGCCCCACCCACTTTTTGTCATGTTACGCTGAAGATGGCTTTAGGCTGAAACGCGTTCGTCTCTGACTGCCTGAGTCTGAAAATTAAAAAGTTATGAGCGGTAAGCCATTGAGTTCTGGTCTGATTTTGTCTACTGGATAAAGTCTGACAGCCGCAGGGAGGAAGGACGTGGTATCTCTCCTTCACACACTGCAGGTAAAGAAGCCTGTCATTGAAGGAGCTGCCCAGCGCTGTCAGAATGTCATGCAAGACTCGTGTTGTCCATCAAGGATGCTAGCTTAGCCGTCATTCTCCGTTCTCCCACCACCTCCAATGGATCGAGGGGGGCATTCCAGGACAGAGCCGGCCTTCTTAACCAGTTTGTTAAATCTCTTCCTGTCAGCAGTGGAGATGCTGCTCCCCCAGCAGACCACGCCATAGAAGATGGCTGATGCCACCACAGAGCCAAAGAAGGTCCTCAGGAGTGTCCCTCGCACTCCAAAAGGCCTGAGTCTCCTCAGCTGATCGTCTCTCTCTGTCCTTTTTTGTTTAGTGTATTAGTGTCCGTCCAGTCCAGTTTAGTGTTCAGGTGAACACACAGGTAAGATTTCACCATTTCCATGTCCATTCCCTGGATGTTCGCTGGTACAGGAGGAGAGTGTTTGCGCCTGCGGAAATCCACACCAGCTCTTTGGTTTGGTAACCGCTCCAACACAGAGATGCATGGAAGAATAGGAATATAATATCATAACATCTCCAGGGAATATAGTCCCTGGAGAAGATGGCTTTTGCAGAGAAATTTGAAAAGGACCCATTCCTTCTACATATGGACATACATGTTAAGAGGCGAAGCATTGCATTTTATGGTGGGTGTATCATCTAAATATTTTACTTTGGTAAAATAACAGGAAAACTAAAATACAGTTTTATGTTTTAGAAAATGGTTGGCAGTAATGTAACCTGTATCTAGGTATAGTATTTATTGGGCTTAAATATGCTAAATCACCAGTATGGTCCTTTTAGCCTCACTTTGCTAAACTAGTGCACCCTGACAAGAGATGTGCAGGATATGTCAGCACTCACACGCCAAAACCACAACACTAAGCGCAAATATGCAGCATCAAGTTTCTTTGTGAGCGTGTTTTCCTGGAAGCTCTGCTCGTATCAAGGCAACAGGGAGGTGCTGGTATTCAACTCAGGAAGATGTAGGAGGCTGACTTATGTGTACACTGCTAGGGAGGCCTATTACATCACACAGGCATGAGTGGCTAGGTTTACAGCCAGGCAAGAAAAACATGTAATGCACCATTATTCTGCAGGAGAGGACCTACATAGACAGCCAGAGAGTCTTTGTGTGAATTTTAGCCATCAAAAAAAGGAACCACGTCCTTCTAACCGTGTTCAAATATTCAAAAACATGAAACTGCAGAGAAAGTCATAATAAGGTATTTCCTTCTGTACCCAAAGGCTTTTATGTTGCTTCTTTTTTCAGTATTACTACCAAGTTAAAGGACCATACCATCCACTTTGCACGTTTGAGCCTAATATATTCAATTTTCATACACGTTACGTTACTGACAATCATTTTCCAAAGGATAAAACTGTATTTCAGCTTTCTGGGTATTTTGGAAAATCTCTTAATCTTTCAAAATCAAATATTCAAGTGATACACCCACCTTAAAAATAAATGTTTCACCTGCTAATAGTTACACAGTCTTATGAAGTCATGGTCATTAAAATTTTTCCATAAACGCAGGTCTTCTTTCGGGACTATATTCCCTGGTGGAGGCATACATTCACTCCACACTTTTTATTGTGCTTAAACGCTAAAATTACATAACTTCTAAAAAAAACTGAATACACATCTTGTTCCTGATGATGGATTAGCTATCCCAAGTCAGGTATCAACAAGTTGATTTTAATAGTGTACCAGAGTGAACTGAAACTAATGGAGGTCTGGGAGGTAGGAAAAACATTTTTAATTCACTGTTCCAGTAGTATGCTTTGGGAAATGATTGTCAGTAACATTACATGTATGAAAATTGAATATATTAGGCTCAAACGTGTAAAATGGATGGTATGGTCCTTTAAGTAGAATAAAACAGAAAGGTGAGGAATATGGTCTGCTGGGTTTGTTCCGTTTGATTCAGCAACCTGATAATGAGGACTGCATGGTGTTTTAAGAGATTTCTGCACGCTCTTTCATTTTTGGGGTCAGAAATGTGCAGGACCTCAAATTAACACCCTCCTGTTCAATGCAGACTGGTTCTCTAGGTGGCACCTTGGCTCCATGGGTACCAAACGGAACCATTTTGAGAACCAGAAGATTTCTGGTGGAAAAGCACTATCTGAGAATTCGGCAAACTGCCATAAATAGTTATACTTTGGGAAATGGTTGTCTGTGTATATGGATTGTATATATTAGGCTCAAACCTGCACAATTCACCGGTATGTTCCTTTAAATTCACTCCCCTGACTCACTTTGAAGCAGTGGCTGGCTGAATGGGGAAATCAAGAGTACGACTCGGTGTGTGTGCATAACGTTTGGCACAGAACAGCCTGTTAAAAAGAGAACGCTGACACCCACAGTGGAAGGCAAGCAATAAAAACACGTATAAAAGGCTCCAACCAACACCTGAAACACAGACGGTGTCACTTAGCTCCGCTTTAGTTTCATCTCGTTTCTTTTCCCAAGTCAAATCCTGCTAAGAGCCAGTCTGAATCAGGTGCTTTGTCACCAGAACAACCTTTTTCTCAAACCTTCAGGAATCTGCCAAAAAAACTATCTGATACATATTAAAAATTCTCCCTTAGTTATTTATAGTCTCCTGTGTGATTTGCCCTTTTAAATATTAGATCACTCTTGCCTTAGGCGTTACTCATTAATATTACAAATTAGATTTCACCCACATTAATGGAAACCCTGATTAAACCTTTACGGCTGCATTCATTTAGCTGAATGATTTGGAGATGGGGCACATGAATGATGTATGTTTCTGATATAATTTTCCACCGCGCTTTATTACATGTTTCGCTTTCTAAATGACACTGGGATATATTCTGGATGCCTGTTTGAGATCTGCCAGGCTGCCGTGTCGCCCTCAGGTCAGCTCTGTTTCCGACCAGAGGAGACAGAAAGGGCGCCATGCTGCTGCTTAACTCTGTTACTTCATCTGGGTACCGAACAGCCCTGAGGGGTGGTGAGGGTGATTATGAGAGTGTGCAGAGAGAAAATCAGTGCAAAAAAAAAAAAGAGTTGCAGCTTGCTCTGGGTCATATGTGCTGCATTGGTTTAAGTGGACATCAATGATGCAACAGCCCCACACACACACACACACACACACACACACACACACACACACACCCACGCGAATGTGTACACAAAACCCTCTCGGTTTCATCCCCAGAGCCCCTGTCGTGAAACGGGAAGCCTTTGCATTATTGATGGTCTCGTACCTGTAAAGCAGTGAACTTACTCACGCCGCTGGTAATGTAACACCTGGCAGTCATGTGGAGACGTTTTGTTAAGTTAATTGCTCTAATCAGACTAATTAAAAGAAGAACGGAACGTGTTAACACGCGCACTGTTGACTTAATCAGCTCACGGCTGTATTTTGATTAGCATGTTAACATGATTCAAAGCAACGCAATTTCACCAGTAATTTGATTTACGTTGATTAATTAGGGATTCGTGTAAAAATGTAAAGAGCTAATGTTAGCTTCCACGTTTCCTTTGTGGGCTACTGCACCTGTTAGCAAATGACATGTGCAACCAATCAAAACCTGACCGGGGGGTTTACACAGCCAATAAAGCAAAAAAGATGCAGCAGAAACCAAGCTGCATTAAAGGAGCAGACCAGTGATTTTGCACATTCTAGCCCAATACATACCACCTACATACACATTACATTACTACCAACCATTTCCCAAAATACAGAAACTGGAGTGGTAAATTTTAGAATTGTTTTTCAACCTTCCACACTGCTATTGGTTTCAGTTCATTCCAGTATGTTATTAAAATCAACTTTTAGAGATATGAAATGTGCTTGAGATAAGTAACCCATCACAGCAAACCACACACTATTCTTATTTTTTGTCAGAATTACTTAATTTAACCACTACAGCACAGAAAAAAAAATGTAATGTGTCTCTGCCAGGAAACATGAACAGAAGATGGCTTTTACAGAGAATTTGAAAATGACAGTGCCCTCTACTTTCAGACATACGTGTTAGCAGATGAAACATTGAATTTTAAGGTGGTGTATCCCTTGAACATTTGATTTTTGAAGATTAGCGGATTTGGCAAAATAACACATAACATAAAGTAGGGTTTTTAATTTTGAAAAATGGTTGTCAGCAACATGAGTATGTGAGTATATATCAGTATTTCCCATACATAGGTGAAACTTAGGCGGCCCGTCCAGGTACATGAAGACCGCCCAGGTTACACAGGACGACCCAGCCTTAAAAAAAAATACACATTTAATAATGTTGTCAAACTGCTGACCGAAAAAAAGCTAAATTATGGAATAAATCTGTGATGTTACTGTTGTTTCAAAAGTAAAAGTATCCTAAAAAAGATCCCATGATTAGGTTTTGTCACCATTAATCTATTTTACAGCAAAATCCCCATAGACCAGCATCTATCTCCTTCCTTATGAGCATAGCATAAATGCTTAAATAGTAGCAGGTCTTTTTTTTAAATTTTGTTTTACCTCAACTGCACAGAGAGAACCAAGCTTTTATTCCAGCCAGGTCATTATTTGTAATTTTAAAATATATGTAACCTCAATGCTTCTCACCAAAGTTTCCCTCTGCTGTTATAGTTAATTATTTTCTTTAGTTTTCCTTTAAAACCCTGCTGAGGTCAAATGAAAACATGTCCATAGTGTTACTGTGGTTGCCTAGCAACCAGTAGTACACAGTCTGGTAGCGGCCATTTTCAACTAGGTCTGAGTGTTTTTTACTTTTTCTTTACAGGTTTAAAGCCCAATAGCCATGTTAAACATTTGTTGGAATCTTCTATTGCACAGTTATCCAAAGGTTTTGGGAGTAGGTGGGATGGAGGATAGGATCGGCGGGGCCTGGATGCCTGCTCACCACCACAAGTAAATTTTCAACCTGTGGGAAATACTGTACATTGTGCTCAAACATGCAAAATCACCAGTTATGCTCCTTTAATTGGGGTCTGAGATTTTTTATCTCAGTTCAGAGGAACACCTTCAGTTGTCCATTTAAATAGAATCGAGAAGAAGTAATCTCATGTTTTCAGTAATGAGCCAGTAAGCAGATAGACATTAGCTCAAATTCCATGTGAAACTGGGAAATGAACACAAAGTCAACAAAAGCATCTTCAGCCGTACCACCAGATCCTTAGATTCACATCTGCAGTCTTTATCCCATCCACTCACGCTGTGCCTGCCCAGTCAAATCAAGGCTAGAACAGTTCACTTCTGAACAGATCTGGCACCTCTTGCTGGAGTCCACGCTTAGTTCTCCCAGTATGAGGGAGTTATAAAATACAGACATTAGTCATAAAGTGCATGTAGCCTAGATATTGCAGCTCTTAGAGATATTTGTTGCCACAGAAGTTATTGCTTTCCTCAATTGCACGCCTGGGAGGCAGCAAGCCATGTAATATGTGTGGTTGCCCCTAGCAACAGTGCTGATAAGTGCATAGAAATGTATATTAAAAGGAAATTTCAGCTGCATCATATATTGTATTTGGCAAGAGATATAATACTCATGAATTTTTAAAATGATTCAGTTAGTTTGTTCAAACAGTTTATAATTGTAGACACAAAATTATGCAACATGCATGACTGATGCTCCAGGCTCACACATTTCTAAATATTATTTCTCCTGATAGCTACTATTAACCTGTTACTCTTCAGTAATCTATAAAATATAAATAGTATCATTAAATAAAATGGCTGATAATGTCTTAACAGCTCATTTTTTGCAGGTTACATCGGATAAATAGGATCTATGTCGCTCTTAAATACGACTCTGAAGTCCAAATCCACACAAATCTGTGGTTGAGGCAAGAACTCAACTGAAGTAAGCTTAGCAGCTAAGCTAACACTGACATCGCAACAACAACAAGTCACTCCTGCCAAAAAGTCACCGCTTCGCTAATTTAACCCCACCGTCTGCATTCTCAGTCGCAGGGAATACAACTAGCTAATTCAGCTGATTGGCTCTCGTCCTCTTCACATAACACGTGACTTTCTTGGTATTCACCAGGGTGTTTCTGCCTCAGGTGGTGAAACAACTTTCTTGTGTTTCCATCCTTGGCTGTTATCCATTTAGCCTTGTAGCCAAACATTTCCAAACAACTGGTGTAGCTCCCTTTTTAGGAAGGGAGCTGCCTGAAGGGAGTCAGAGTCCAGCAAAGAGATGGAGAAGAGCACAAACACGCTCAACATATCAACAAAACATGTGCTGCACATGCTCCTTTCATACACTAATTTAACTGTAGACGTTATTTACAACCTTAAAATTAAAGGATGTAGTTATTTATACTTTTACTGAAGGGAAACAATCTATTATGCCTACATTTACACATACAGATTTACACTCATATTGTTAACATTTTGCAGTATTGTTCTGCAAGCACCAATACAACATTGTTCATATCATCTTGAAAACCTTAAAAAAAATACCTTAAAGGACCATACCAGCCATTTTGCATGTTTGAACCTAATATATTGAATTTTCATACAAATAAGGTTACTGATAATCATTTCTCAAAGCATACTACTGGAACAGCGAGTTAAAAATGTTTTTCCTACCTTCCAGACCTCCATTGGTTTCAGTTCATTCTGTTACGCTATTAAAATCAACTTGTTGATTTTAATAGCGTAAAAGCTATCTGAAAAGTTCTTGGGATAGGTAGTCCATCGCAATCGCAGACAAGAAGTATATTCAGGTTTTTTCAAAGTTTCATAATTTTAGTGTTTAAGCACAATAAAAAGCACAAGAATATAGTCCTAAAAGAATACCTATGTTTATCGAAAAATTTTAATGACTGTGACTTCATAATTTTGCTTTAAGCAGGTGAAACATGGATTTTTAAAGTGGGTGTATCGCTTGAATATTTGATTTTGATAGATTAAGAGGTTTTGTAAAATTTAAGAAAAGCTGAAATACGGTTTTATCCTTTGGGAAATGATTGTCAGTAACATAACATGTATGAAAATTGAATATATTAGGCTCAAGCATGCAAAATGGGGGGTATGGTCCTTTAAGATATCATGATATGATTTTAAGGCTATCCCTGCTCTGAACCCAGTGCCACGCTCCAATCAGGAATATCCCGGCTCAGACTATTTTCTGCTGTTGTGGCTTCCGTGTCATCCGTGCTGTGCTCTATTTCCAGAGTCTGGGTTGACGATCTTGAATGACACACTGACATTTCTCCAGTTACAGAGGCAAAGCTGTGCTGCTCTAAAGCTAAGAGGCTACGCATGCCAAGCAGGCAAGCAGGCATGTAAATGGAGTTTCACACTTAGCAGGCTAGCAAACAGTGGTTGATGCACAAAGCTGCAACTAGCAGCAGCAGCATGACAGATCTCAATGAATGGCTTCACTCAGGAGCCCAGACTCATCTGGTGAGTCACAGTTTGAGAACTAATCACTAAGAGTGAGTGTAAAATTTTCTATAAAATAAAATTAACCAGATGGGAATGTCTGAATTTGTTTAATCCAATGATTTAAAGGATCATACTGGTAATTTTTCATGTTTAAGCCCAATAAAAAATAAAAAAAACTACCCGCAGACACGTTACATTACTGACAATTTCCTAAACATAAAAATGTGTTTTAGTTTTCTTGTTATTTTGCCAAATCCTCTAATCTTTCAAAATCAAATGTTCAGGTGATACAAAATTCAGGAGCATATCTATGTTCCCACGGTTCTACGTTCCCCAGTTCAATGTTCTGTTAACACAAATTAAGTGTGTGTTAACAGAATAACCCTAACCCTAACCAGGGTCAGATTGGCCATCGGGAGAGGCGGGACTTTTCCCGGTGGGCTGCAGCCATCTGTAAGGTGGCCGGTGGCCTTTGCACTGCACAATATAATATTAATTAAAATTAACTTAAACTAAGCAAACAGTGGACAATTACAGACTTATTCGCCCTACCTCCGGCTACACACCTTAAAATTAAGGTGTAAAACCAGTAAAAATTAGGATCCCAATCCGACCCTGACCCTAACCCATTAGGTGTTCTATGATGCTATATAGAGCTGGGAAACAAAGGAATGACTCCTAAAATTCAATGATTTGCCTGCTAACACATGTCCAAGTATAGACGGCATGGTCCTTTTTAATTTCTCTAAAAGCCATCTTGTCCTGGGACTATATTCCCTGGTGGAGACATACACTGCCTTGCGTGCAGTTCCATGTTAAATAAAGTTACTTCAATGAAAAAAATTTAGGGTTAGGGTAAGGGTTCAAATTTTTAGACAAATGGTTAGCAGAAAGGTAACGTGAATGCAGGTTGTATATACTGAGACTCAAAAATGCAAAATTGCCAGTATTGTGCTTCAAATATATGACCAATCAAGATATTCAGTCATACTGATCCTTTCAATTCCATTGATTTGCAATACTTGCATTGGCCTAAAACCACCACAGATATGTATTAGGGGAGCTACAACAGTATGAAAGGTGTAGTAAAATCTACACAGGTTGACAAATTTCATTATCTCATAGTACATATTTGAGATCGTAACCTAACTGTACTGAGCTCTACCAATTAAAGAATCCAATTAAAGTCCAATGAAAGAAATCTTTTAAGTCCTAATGCATATAATGCATTTTACTGCTAAAGCCTACTGAGAAATGATTGCTTTTTTTTCCAGTAAGCTAAGTTATCCAAAACATTTGAGAAAGACTAAATCAATAATAATGCATGACAGGGAACCACTGACAAAATCCATTAGCTAATTTATTCCATAATCTCAACAAACTGAGCTCAAATAACAACTTCCCCTTCAGTGTGCTCAGTAAATATGGCTAAAAATCTTTCTACAGACTTCTTCATTCGCATTACTCAGCAGTATAGCTTGATTAATTCAGAGATTTGCAAGCAAACCAAATGTTAGTGTATCTCTCAGTCATGCCAAGACAGATGAAGGTGTGTGAATATTGACCACCAGTCCTGCATGTCCCATCTGTCTCTGAGCCGCAGCAGCAGCAGCAGCAGCAGCAGCAGCAGCAGCAGCAGCAGCAGCTCATTTCTAATGGTATGCTAATCAGCCAATCAGATTCCCGCTGGATGAATTCAGAAAGGTATACCATGAACTCCATATATTCACAAGGGACAAAGGACAATCTCCAATATTAAAGCAGCTCAAAGCTGTATTGACTTTGGCTGCAGACGCTGCAGCTCCTTGACGTTGGAGGTTGGAGACGGTGATTTACTAAGCGGAACGTTTAAATTGCTTTTTCTCCAAGTATCTCGATGCATATAAAATGGTGCCTCCACCAAAACAGTAACACTGGATGGAGGAGAGCAGATTTAATTAGTCACCTGCTGATGGTGTGATTGGACCATGAAATGGCTGAGGTCAACATTTTTAAAGGACCATGCTGGTGGTTTCACATGTTTGAGACCAATATATACAGGCAGTCCCCAGGTTACGAACGAGTTCCGTGCCCACGGCTGTTCGTAAGTCGGATTTGATCGTAAGTCGGAACACTTATGTAAGATGTGTATATAGTGTATATATTTTACTTAAGTGCGTATCTAGCATATATATTTTACCTTTCTATGCATTAAAGAAACACTTCCAGATATCCTAAAACATTGTAAACATAACTGAGAGAGAGAGAGAGAGAGAGAGAGTGCGTGAGGTGGTATAAAAAACATGTAGGTTAACACTTACTCTCGCTGCTACTGATGTCTTGCCTGTCGGAGGACGCATCGTAAAGTAGTATGTTGTTCATTATTATGAATCATTGTATGTAACTTAAATTTTTAATTTAATAGGCTTTATGGCGGTCGGTTCATAAGTACGGGTTGTTCGTAAGTTGGACTTTTGTAAGTCAGGGACTGCCTGTACAACCCACATTAAAAATGACCACCACGTCTACATTTGGATGTTAGCAGGTGGAACATTGAATTTTAAGGCGGGCGAACATTTGATTTTCAAAGATCAGAGGATTTGGAGAAATGACAGGAAAACTAAAGTATGATTTTATGTTTTGGAAAATAGTTGTCAGTAACATAATGTGTATGCAGGTAGCATTTATTGGGCTTAAACATGCAAAATCAATGGTATGGTATCGTTTTGGTAGCTACAGATACTAACCTATCATGATAATTTTCATTTTGGAAGTAAATTTGCTATGACAAATATTTACATATCTTACCACTCAAAGAAGAAATCTAAGCAAGAGGTATATCCTATCAACACACTGACCATACTGCCCATATTCCACTGTCTCGGTCCTTGGAAACGATTCCTGTCAAAGGGAAAGTCTCATTTCTCTTCTGCCTTCTTTGCTACCCACAACAAGACAAGGACATATGGCTGCTTTACAACTCTGAAAGAGCAGCAGCGAGCTCAGAAACGAGGCAGGCACAGACTGATATGACTGCATATGGTGATGTTGTGTATTTCAGGGTAATGACAGGAAAAACACATCCTCAGCAGCAAACATCCCAGAGGCAGCAGCTGGGGTTTGGTTACTTACGTCTGTGTCAGGCCCCTTATCAGCCCCGGGACAGGAGAACGTGACTAATTCATGACACCTCTTGTGGACCACAAAACAGCAAACTGCAGGGGAAGAAAAGAGATGGAAGAGGAGATTGGAAAGAAAACAAGGCAGAGAGAGAGAGAGAGAGAGAGAAACACACAGATGGAGAAAGACAGACGACAAAACACAAAGAGGGGAGAATAAGTGTGATGGTTAAAATACAGTGTTATCGTTGAGTGATATGTAGACAGACAGCAGAGAGAGAGAGAGATCTGATAACAGTGAAAGCGACTGAAAAAAATGGCCGACGTCTGGGCTAGGCTCGTTATCATGTGTCCAGATGGCCGGTCCTGCCTGCAGGCTGACTGCTCTTACTGCACAGTGCCACCTCCTCACTGACATGACAGGATCTAAAGCAGAGATAACACTCACACACACACATTTACACACATATACACATGCAAACACAAGCACACCGGCAAGCATGCTCAAATGTAGACAAACACACACACACACACACTGATAACATTATATGCATCCACGCCTAATCTGACAGACTATGTTCTGAGCTGCAGGTCATGGGGCGCTGCAGTCTGCAGTCAAGCAGGCAGCCGACTCAAAGTGGAGGAGGAAGGCGCCTGTCACTGGCTCTCAGACATCGTCTGACACCAGGAGGAGAGAGGAGAGAGGGCGTATAGCTGTGTAAGCTAGCCAGCATACATAATGAATACACTGTTTTCTGTTCCTACGTCCAAGCTAATGCTCGTAAGCACTACATTATTTCTTGCCATGCTTCCTCTTTCACCATCAGACTATGTTTTCAAGGCCGACACCTGTGGTATCAGATGAAAGCAACTAAAGCGGTGGTTTTTCTAAACTCGTCACTTAGCACTAAGTACCCCTGAGCAGCCTCCATGCTGCATCAATAATGTAATGCATGTTCAGGGGCCTCACTTCATCAGTTTCTGTGCTGCAGCAAATTGCTGTAAATTATCTTTCACTCATTACAACTGTTTCCACTGAATCACACACCAACTCCCAGAGTGTGTTATCTGTCCAAAATCCCTCCCTGTCTGCTACATGCTGCACCATTCTCATTATACACACTATATTCAAACAGGATGTAGCTCAAAAATTCTGACAACTACACTAGTTTTTGTGAAAAATCCCATAATGCAATGTTTTGCCCCTGGAATAATAAGCCACTAAATTACAGTACATCTGTGAGTGATGACACAAAATTATAACCCACCCAAAAATAAATTCATGAAATAAGAGCAAAATAGTATCACATTATTTGCTGTCCATATCGTTTATTGTCTAACAGATGAGAAAAGGAAATATGATTTTTTTTTTTTTAACAGTTATTAGGTTGCTTGTAACCATCAGGATATTTTAATTTAAGAGCATTCTGATACTCCAAGTTTATATGTTCTCATGTGGCATGTCAAAATTCTGACTGAAATGATGATATTATTTAATGATTTCTGAGTGCTGGTGTTTTGACATGAATTCTGTACACACCATCTCTCTTTTCACAGTTTTCCTCACACTGATCATAAATAATGACGTAGTTATGAATATGATACTCAATCTGCATATCACATACATGTCAAAGCAGCTGACTACACGCTTTACATTTCATACTATTAGATTTCAATGAGATGTACCATGTAGAGATTATATAATACTGTCACGTGAGTCCGTGCTGTGGAAAAAATAACGTTGCTGCATCTGAATAAGATAGACACACACACACACACACACACACACCAGCTGTTGTAAAATGCATGCAACACGTACTTTGCCTGCAAACATTTCATCTGTATTAGTTGCTTGTTACAAGTTGTGTGCTAACTTACTGCTACCATAATACTAACAGAAAAAATATCTACCATTACGTCGCATTTTTGTTTATTTTACAGCCAGGATACCCATTTCTACACGGATCGTTAATCGATGAATAACAGACACACCAAAACATAGAATTTGTTCATCTGTGTCTTTATTTAGGCTTAAAATTAATCCACAAACAACAACTTTACAAAACCGGAACAGGAAACCCTCGTCCCTATTTCAGAGGGCAGAGATGAGGGTGACACCATGTTGTTGTGAACTCAGAGGGGTGACATTGTAGGGGATATTATTTTTTTATGATAAAAGTTTCCCAGTAGCTTCAGTTGTGGATTTTTATTTATGAAAGTTAATTGTACTTTACATCTGAATTCATTCTATGTATTTTTGCTTACAGAATGTTTATTTTCATCAATTGATTTAATGCATCAATGGTAGTTCCCAGGGCGGGGCTACAGGTATATTTTAGAGGCCTGTAGAGCACCCAGTCAGCCAGCGTTGAACTGTGGAGTAATGCTGCGTTTGACAGACCTCAGAACTCGGGTTTTTCCGACTTCCTACTTGGAAAAATGCGTTGGAATGGGACTTGAAGTTGGAGCTCTGGCTGGGAAACTCAGACAAAATGATCTACCCTGACTTACCAAGTATGACGTCACTCAACATGGCAGCGCCGTGGAAGCGAGCTTTATGAATCGAAATGATCAGCTGACAGCCGAATAAAGTATTTTTTTCTTACATGACAATGAAATAAAAAGGTCAGAATATATCACCATGGTATCTATTTTGTATAATAACTGTTTGCCATTGATACATAAGTGTGAATAATTTCATAATATTACTTCTCTGCACAAAGTTTAATACCCACTNCATTGATACATAAGTGTGAATAATTTCATAATATTACTTCTCTGCACAAAGTTTAATACCCACTGTAATTAATATCATTATAAAACAACACAACCAGACAGTCCTGTAGTCTGACTTTACTTTAGTTAGCATTTATTATGATNCATTATAAAACAACACAACCAGACAGTCCTGTAGTCTGACTTTACTTTAGTTAGCATTTATTATGATGTTTAATTAATTTTACAGTATTTATTGGTGCTCAGCTTTGCTTTTTTGATTACATTTGGCTGGAACAGTTTGAGGTCTGAAGTTGGAAATTCCGACTGGGAATAATCCGACTTCCAAGGTCTGTTGGTGGCAGCATATGTAAGACCACATAGTGGGATTTGGATAGTCTACTTTAATAGGAATTTTGTTTGTATATATCTTTTCTTTTTATTTTTTGTACTGTATAGAATTGACGGAGAATTTTTGGCACTACTAAATCACGTCTGCATAGATTTGTTTTGATGAAGATTCTCAGTCATCCACGTGGGAGATAAGTTGTAGGTCAACTGGATTCAAGTTTTTCTGCTCAGATTATTTCCAGTTCCTTCACCTTTTATTGCACTACACTGCTGGACATTCCCAACAAATACAGCAATAAAATCCATAACCCTTATGTCATGCTTAAAATTCATATTATCCCTACAGATTAGTTAATGGTGAGGCTAACTCTCCCTGTGAACATCTACACATATTTAATTCTGGAACTATGCATCAATCTTTATGGCTGCATGATAGCTAATGATAAAAAATTTTTCCCTTTTTTTTTTTTTGCTCTTCCTGCTTTCTTCCCCCCACCATGTCATTATTTTGGTACTGGATTTTTCCCTTCCTAGAAAGAAAATTCTCTGAGCTATTTTGCGCTCTGTATCGCTTCTCTTCTTCCACACCCAAAAATAATGATGCTCCTTGTTTGTCTGGAGCACCGTGATAACCATCAAACACGAGGATTCTGAGTTTTTAATCATGAAGCATTTCATAACAACCGAATCATTCCATCATGTCAGCCTGCTAATACCACAATTTGTTAACAAACGGGAGACAAATGGCAAGGTGAAGTCCTGCTAGAAATAATCATTTTGAAGGACCAGACCAGCGATTTTGCATGTTTGAGCCTAATAAATACAACACAGCACGTTACATTACCGCTAACCATTTTTCAAAACATAAAACAGAGCTAGAAGGAAAAAACATATTTCTCTGCCAGGGAATAAAGTCCCAGGAGAAAACTGCTTTTATTGAGAAATTCAAATGACCGTGGCCTCTACAGTTGGTGTGTAGGTGTTAGCAGTCTAAACACTGAATTTTAATGTGGGTCTGTCACCTGAACATTTGATTTTGAGTGATATGGGATATGGCAAAATCACACAAAAACTAAAATACAGTTTTACGTTTTGGAAGATGCTTGGCAGTAATCTGACATGTATGCAGATAGGGCTCAACATTTAAAAAAAAAATCCACAGGAATGGTCCTTTAACAAAATGTTAACTGAGCACAATGTGAATATTTAATTTCCTTAGCTGGAATCTTAACTTTTGATTCTGTTGAAGGTCCACACCAGCTACCTGCAGAGGGTTTTAATTTACAACACAAATGTTTTGTGCTTTAGCTGGAAATATTCACGCTTCCTAATACATCTGCAATATTTTATTGTCAGACAGAAGGTGACATGCACATCAACCACAGCTGATTATGGAGGGGAATGTGAAAATTTCCCAGGCAACTGATTCAAAGCTGCAGCTCTCTGATCACAAGCCTGTTTCTGCTCGTCAACCACGACGCTACAGTCTTCAGTGATTCAAAATGTTCTTACAACGCTGTTATTTTGCCTTAAGCCTCATTTATACCTCACACTAACTACACTTACACTTAAAATGGCCAACACGCATTTTTAGCATTGGTTTGAAGCATCATTTGTGCGCATCATCCAGAATTAATGCGACACTAGCGACGCAGCAGTACCTACAGAAACCACAGGGGGCAGTGTCGTGAACAGTTGTCGTGACGTGAGCAGCGCATGTGGGGCCGACAAGTAAATAAACAATGTTTATGCCCAGGGACCGCGGATAAAAATTAGCCTTCTTTTGGCTAAATGCGATGCATTTACACCATGGCTATGCATAATATTAATTAATGCAGATGTAGATGTAAAACTAAATAAATAAATGAAAAGTTACCTGTTTTTCTGTGATTTACTGAAAATAATCCTCATACCGGTAAACAGATATTTATTTCAGCAGCTGATTACCGTAACGACCAATCACAGCAGCGCTTACCGGCCGCCGCAAAATGTTTAGTCAGGAAATATCTCATGCTTTTCCAGATGAAGATGATTGGGTGAGTGCTCTTTATGTTTGTTCGTTGCTGTAAATGCTTGTGTAGCTTAACCCTCCATGGCTGCTAAATTGTGTCTGTATCAAGTCACGGCGCCTCACATCGCCGCCTGGTGGACAGAGTGTTAACCCTCCAGATCTGCTTTAACTACAGAAATGAGTATGTACACAATTCTGGCCACGACGCGCTACATGAGCACACGTGTAGGCGTAGTTAGTGTGAAGTATAAATGAGGCTTAAATCTGCATTCAGGGCAAGGCTTCTTCAGATGGTCATAATTTCTTGATAATTTCACAGGTTATCCACGTACTAACAATAAAAGAAAAGAGAGATAGGGCTGACATATTGTTATTAATAAGGGAGTTTCTGCACCATGGCACTGTAGAGTTTTTAGTCTGTTGAATTTGTATGTATTTATTAATTACCTATGCATTCTATTATGTACTTATTTATTAACTAGTGGGTATTTTACTTGCTGTGTCATTTGGTTTTTTAGTCATAGCAACTGGCTTTTTTTGTTTTGTTTTTATTGATGCTTTTTTAATTATCGGATGGTTTTTACTGGTATGGTTTTTTATATTGGTAGTTTTTATAGAATATATAGAAGTACTTGCCTGTATCTGTACCATTTCTCCTGCTTGTCATGTTTTTGCAGTTGTTGCTGAATGTTTTTTTTTATGTCCTTCTTGAATGTGCAACTGAATGTGCTCTGATGTGTATAGTTTTTTTTATGTAAAGTCCTTTTAAGCACAGGGACAAACCAATTTCCCCACTGGGGATCAATAAAGTTANTTTTTATGTAAAGTCCTTTTAAGCACAGGGACAAACCAATTTCCCCACTGGGGATCAATAAAGTTATTCACTTACTTACTTATTCACATGTAATTTTAAAAGTGGTAAATTGATATAATAATACCCCCACCCCCACCCCCACAACCAAAGCTCTACCAGCCCTTCATGCCTCCTAGGAACTACTGGACAGTGCCGTCAATAATGAACCTGAAACCATGTGACCCATAACTCACACAACCTCCAACCACAAATTAGACAGGTCGTAAATCTTAATGATTCAACGGCTCCATAATTTATCCAACGGTAGCTCACAGCAGAGGGAGTCGCCCGCCTTCACGCCCACACCTTCCACACTAAAGAGCTGCACATGACCTTACACAAAATATATGTGCTGACCAGAGGTGTGTAGTAACACATTCCAGTTACTCTGTTACATTTACTTAAGTAACTTTTTTCACAAAATTGTACTTTACTGAGTAGTTTTATTGCAGGATACTTTTAACTCATACTTGAGTATATATATGAAGAAAAACATATACTTTTACTCCGTTACATTTGGTCGCACTCTTTGCGTTACTTTTTTATTAACTGCGAGACATCTCTCCGACGCAACGAGTCAAAATTCTCCGCTTTCTGCACTGCAGCAGAGAAAGTGAAAGTGACTGCTCCGTTATGTGTGTGTGTGTGTGTGAGAGCTTTGGTCCAATCACATTCAGCGTCCTGTCATCTCCATGACAACGATGGGTTGACACAGCTTGATAGATGGGCCGGCCGGTGTCTTTGCATATAATATAATATGAATTAAAATGAACTTAAACTAAGCAAACGCAATTTTTTTTCTTTTCGTAATTTTCTGGCTTAGACAAAAAAATGGATTCTCTTTTTAGAATCCATTTTTTTGTCTAAGCGCCAAGAAAATCCCCCCCCACACACACACACCCCAAAGTCTAGTAAAAACCAGCAGCTACATAACGCGTCGCATCTTCGTTTACCTAAAAATGTGACATTTCAGCTTCTAAGAACCAACATGGAACTTGAGGAAACATGGCGGTAAGCTGCAACGTTAGCTACTTAACTAGCTGCTGCTGCTAATGCTAACTCAAGTTTTCCTGTTCTATTGTGAGTAAATTCATGAAGCTAACCTAGCTAACTGTCTTGGGGCCAGGCCAGAATTGTCATGATTTGTTATGTGTTACGTCTGGGCTAGGGGAAACCAGAACGCACATAAACTGAGACTCCCCTCTTCCCATGCTCCAGACAAACGACCAGCAAAAACAGCGATTTCTTGTATTTATTATACAAGAAAGAGTGACATGTCAGGGTGGGAATTAAACAATAACAATTAAACAGATCTAAAGAATAACTAATCTTACCTACCAAAGTAATACAAAACAAAATACAAACCTCTTACCTAAACTCCTAACCGACATAAACAGGAGAAAACAGGTAAACAAAAAGATCTCCAACCCTGCAGCTCCTAAGACTGAATTACAGTAAAGCTTCAAGTTTGTCACAACAGGCCGGCTGGAGGGACGGAAAGAGGAGAGTCTACCCAGGAACTAGCAGCAGCAGGCTTATATCCTCCACCTCAGCACAGGAGAGCCAATCACATGATCAGGAATCAGCTAAACCATCACACCTCTGCACCTGTAACTCATCCTCACTCACACAGAGAGAGAGAGAGAGAGAGAGATCCATACAACCATAACCACGTCTCAGCACAGAAATCTGACCCAGGATCGTAACATATGTGGTAAATATTTGATTTATTAGTCTACTGTTTCTTTATATGATATGATTGGGATTGTATTAGAAGCTACATGTGGCTACTTTGCATTTTTCTTTCCTCAGATGAGCATTTTATAGCTATTCTAAAGAATAAGCTTGGTCAAAGTTACTCACTACTCAAGTATTTTTTTCATAGATATTTCTTACTCTCATTCAAGTAATTATTTTGGTGACTACTCTTACTTATACTTGAGTTACTAGTATCATAAAGTAACAATACTTTTACTTGAGTACAGTTTCTGGCGACTCTACCGCCTCTGGTGCTGACCACATCCTGCTTAGCCACAGTGAGTCATGGTGAACCCGAGTCTGCTCTACTTTAGCACCCCAGAGTGCTTCACAAGGTGCTTCTATTTCATTTCCCTCCCTTCCGTCTTTTTACGCAAACTTGTTACTCAAGTTAAATTGGTCAGTCTCAGCACCAAGAACATTGTTGTGTGGCAACAATAGGCAGGACACAATTTCCTGTTACCTAGAAATGGTTGAAAAACTGTCCTCTAGAGATTAAGGGAACAAGCTGTACTTGTCATATGTGTCTGCGAGTGAGAAAGAAAGCCGGAAATAGTCTGAGAGGGTGAGACGGAGACGGGGTGAGAGACGAAAAGAGGTCAGCAGGGGCGAGGCGGAAGATGAAGGGGAGTTTGATGCTCATCCTCCAAGGATATGCTCTCTGGTGGTCTAATTAGAGCTCAACTGGCTAAGACTGGTTCTCCCAGCGGTCTTGTTCTGAGAGCGGAGCAATTCACCTGCACATATCACATCTGACAACACTTTAGAATAGCATCTCCATTACCAGGCAAAAGCAGCAAGCTAGCTTCATAACTGCATTACTCTCAGAGGATAATGTGCTCGTATATCAACAGTGGCGGGTGCTGATTTCACTGTTAATCAAGAAAATCTATCTTAGCAGCCCATTAGCGACTGAGCTGCAATGCTTTAAAAGAAGAGGGAAAAAAAAAACAAAAAACGGCAAAGTGTCACGCTGAAGTCAGCAGAGAAATGTTAAGCCAGTGCTTGTTTAATTTGCTGAAATGGCAGAGGTCTTGCCATTAACAGCTTTTAGATTAAACCTGCTTTTTCTGACTGACTGGTAGTTCAACTTTAATAAAAAATAAAAAAAAACTCGGCCTCTCAGTCACAGATGAGCCAGCTGAGGACATTTTCTTTAACAGAAGAAATGAGATGTAAGAGATATGAGGTGGAGGCTACAGCAGTCACGTCATAGATTTGTTAGGACGAGCCGTTTGTCTGCTGGTGATTTTCTCATTTTCTTACTCTCTAGACGCGGTAAATTACAGAGAGTGAGAACGTATTGATGGTTTTTGACAGAAACCAATCTAAATCACTTCTCCTTCCAAAGATTAACGTGGCTTAGCCTCTCCCATTCAGGAAACCAAATCATTACAAAGACCCAAATTCCTTCACTTCTGTCATTAATTGCAGTCAGAGAACGAGATAAAGGTTTAATTCACCTGTTTCACATATGTAGATGCGATTTGCTGTCAATCCCCCGTTCAATGGAACAATGGGATTGCAGAGGCAAAAGCTTTTAGATTTTCTCTGTGAAGATTCTTCGTGTTTCACCGTTAGCCTTGACAAAACCTCTCATCCCAGACTGCTGAGCTTTTATTGTTTCCTGTTTCCTTTTCTTCACCTGAAAGCCTGCATCACGTTTTCCGACATCATGAAACGACAAAGGCACGGCCGTAAAAGAGTGAAGGGGGAAAATCATTAAACGGGCAAAAATCTGCTGCTTGATAACAGAAAGCATCAATGGAAAAGAGTTTTAATATGATTTTTTAAACCTCAGCCTCATCATTTTAGAGTGCTATTCAATTTGTGACAGTTTTCTGATTAAAATGGGATGTTACATTTAATGAGGAATATTTCCCATTACTGTAAACTTAAACTGGACACATTAAGTCCCTATGAATGCTCTTATTGGTTGATAAACATTAGAACACTGTTTTTACCAGGAATTTGTCTCTAAAAAGTTAATTTTTATAACATATTGGAATTAATTGAAACCAATGGCAGTCTGGAAAGTAAAGCTTGGTTTATACTTGCCAAGGTTGTGAGTGCGCGAGGGGCGTGTCGCCACTTATGACGCAAACACGCCGTCAGCGCCATGGCGCGAGGGGCCTCCGCGACATCGTGGCACCTGGTCGCGAACCTCCTAGCTTTCGTAACAGCACGAGCTGCGCAAGGGGCGGAGCTACGAAAGAGACTAGACTTGCAGGTGTTATGTCGGGACCTGCGTCCCTGTCGAGATTTAAATCCCCGCTGTAGATACGTTTCTGAAGATGAAGGAATGAAATCAAGCTAACAGCTCATATTTGGGCTGTTTGGGCTTTAAACCTCCTTGTCTGAGAAAGGAGATGATGCGTTTTTCGGCAGAAATTATGAAGTGGAGCACTGAATCGCTGCTGCCTGACAGACACACACAATAATATATTGTTGTTATTACCTCTAAGAATTCTTAAACACTCTTTGATAAAAGTTATTCAAAGGAATAAATATTGTTTTGGATGATATATATGATCTATTGTCTGAAAGTGGAGATGCATTTCTCAGCAGGGATGCAGATTTTGGCAGAACACCGCTGGCTGCTGCGTTACACAAACATCTTTCTGACTCACCTGTGAGACTTTCTAAGCACCAACACGTGGAACCAAACTCCTGGAATGAAACAGCAGCTGACGTTTTGTGAAGTTTGGAAAAATATGAGGGATTGTTGTGTGACTCGTCAACTTCACTGACTGCTTCCTGCTTCACATAGTATTTTCTGCATACTGCCCCCCATCATTTCAGAGAATGTTGCAATGGACAGTGCGCCATGTATAAACGCCTTCGCGCTATATGGAAGTGCGCGCACAGTCAGCGACAACCCCCTTGCGCGAGTATAACCAAGCCTTAAGAAAAACAATTCTGACATTTACCGCTCCAGAAGGAGGTTTTGGGAAATGGTTGGCAGTTATGTAACATATATGCGGGTTGTACAACATGCAAAACCACTGGTATGGTCCTTTGAAAGTAAGAGAGAGAGAGATTTAAGTTACTATGATATTAAAACAATATAATTCACGGTCATGGTTTAGGATGATCCTCGTCTCTACTTGCTCTTGTTGCTCGGCTGCTGCACCTATTATTCATAGACAGTTTTCAAAATATTTTACAACGGCCAGCCATGGAATGCCATATAATATCTAATTTTTCATCATATATTATTATAAAATATGAGAACAGTGTGTTCACCAAGAATCTGTCTGCTTTCCACTACCATACTGTATAAGGGAACAAAAGAAAAATTAAGGGGCATTGGTTCATCAGAGTTATGCATTGAAATTTAACTTACTTGCTGAAATACAGCTTGGCAAGACTTTCAAAGGTTCATCCAAAAGCCGAGACTGATACCAGCATTTTCATAGCGACCATGCTGGCAGCAACCATTTTAATCAATATTTTTTCGTATCAAAAACAAATTCCAAGGTTTCAGTGTTCCTGCCAGAAATGTGTTTATTATCATAAACAAAAGGAAAACACATAAACACAAGCTGAATCCAACGGAGTGGAAACTGGCGAAAATGTACAAAACCTTACTCACCTATTAAATGAATACTAAAATGTGGCAGAAATTTTGATTTTGTTGCAGGATATACAACAATCACCACAGACACATCTTTTGATGTGTCTGTGGTGAGACAGGAAGTGACTGAGTTTCAGTTTTGAAGAAAAAGCCTGCGTTTGCCCAATGTATTTGCAAACTGATAAAGTGTGGAACCCTAAAACCAGCAGCCACCTGCTAAGCCTCAAAGCTGAATTACGCTTTCTGTACGGACGTTCACGAGATGAGCAGATGCAAAAACATTCATGCCTACAGCACGGAGTGTCACGGAAGAAGTCTGTTGTTTACACATGTTGTCCTGATGAGTGATTTTATGAGCTGCTGTGACAAAAAAAGAGAAGGTTCATACTAAATAAAAGTAGGCAAGATGAAGGGAAGTATAAAGGCCGTCACATGCTAAGCGTTGAGAGTTGTGCTGATCTGGGCGTTCCATTATTGTGTATTGGGAGCTGAGCAGTGACTCCTAACGTCGCGTCACGCCACCTTGGCGCCACGCAGCGCTCGGATTCTCTGTTTTGATGTGGCGCTCAAAGTTCAATCAAATTCAACTTTGACCTTTCCAACGCGCAACCAATCAGAGAGCAGCTGTCAGTAGAAGCGACACAGCGATGGAGGAGAAGCTCAGAACCTGTAGAACAGTTTAGAACGCCACATTTGCTGATTTTTTTTTTTTTTTTNATTTTTTTTTTTTTTTTCACTTTTCTTCTCCAAATGAGAAGTAGAGCCAGACCTTCTTTGTTGCGATGTCCATGTCGCTACCTGATTTGATCCGGAAACCCGATTTGGACCACGAATGTGCAAAGATCACCCATGGTAACCATCAATATGTCATTAACAACCGGCACTGCTCAGACTCCGCTCATGAACAAGCAGAGTGCTGGATGCTAAGCTCAGCGGCAACGCTAACGCTTAGCATGTAAAACCAGCCTAAGGCTGCTTTCACATGTTACGCGTTGATCTTGTGTATTGGAAACTAAGCTGTGACTCCTAACGACGCAGCGCGCCACCTTGAGCAACTCGCTTGGATTCTCCGATTTGACATTCAAAGTTCAACCAAAATCAACTTCAACACCGCTGACCTTTCCAACATGCAACCAATGAAAAAAAATAGCTGTAAGAGAAATGAACCGACAATGGAGGAGAAGCTCATAACCTGTATTAAGCAACTTTAAAATCATATCATGCTCTGGGAAGAAAGGCGCTGCGTTGGTGAAAATGTCAGCAGTCAGACAACAAGTAAACAGGCATTTAATTTACAAATGTAATTATCAGGTTAGCTATACCCAAAGCTAAAGCTAACTTAGCTGCTAATGTAGGTTAGTTAACGACTGTAACGTCTTAATGAACCATGTTGTTACATTAGCACTCTGTTCCATGCGCTAACCAGGGTGCAGGGTGTTGGCAGCAAGGTGAGCGACGCGCAGATTGCTCTCAAATACCACTTATCATGTGAAAGCACCATAATGTGTGGAATTGTTTGTTATCTAAGCGGTCATACCTCTGCTACTAGCAGCTCCTCCATTTTTGAAACATCTGTGGCAGAGTTACAAAATCTGGCATGCAGTATGTGCACAAACAAAAAGGTGTTCTGCAGAGCCTGCCTGCCTGACGCTGCCTGTCTTTTTATATGACATCAATTTGTCCTCACAGATGTTTCAAGCATACAATAAGCTTTAGATAAGCATGTTTCTAATACTCAGAGCAACAAAAGTAAATCAAAACCTATTCATAAATCAAGACATAAGTTGACTGCAGAAGTGAACTACATTATCAGCCACTTCGATGATGATAATGTTAAAGGTCAACAACACTCACCATTAAAGCTTTTCCACATAATGACAGCGTTCCCTATCATTATAACTTAAAGCTGAGGATATTATTGCTGACAACACTGTGCATCGCTGTGACAAAGGCCAAAGCCAATCCTTAACCGAGCATCATCCATCATCTAAAGAAACACCACAGTGGAAGATAGAAAATTAATACAGACATCACTTTGCTATTTGATTTATTCCTCCACTGGCCTGGTCAACTCTTTATGTCTTTTAAGCAAAAAGGGCTGCTGTAGGAAAGCGACAGCAGTTGCGGACATTGAGTGAATAAATCAATAAGCCCTGTATTTAGGATTCTGCATTAACTTTTTCATTTTTATGTAAATAACAGCATTAAGTTACACTATTTGGTTCTCTGCAAAAATTCTGCACTGACTGAAGTTATTATAAATGGGTTTTCTCCTCAGTAGTTGTGGGGTAATTCAAAAAACCACAGTAAAACCACAGCGTAATGCTAAATAAGCACCAGGATAATTAAAGCTCATTCATAAAGCTTCCCTAAGGTTAATCAGCGCATCGTTGTAAGGTATGTCACAGGTAAAAGCCGATGAAGATCAGCGTGTTAATGAGCTGCTACACGTTTAAGCATCTGGTGTCAAAGCGACATTGTCATGTTAAATCACCAAAGTAAACCTAAATTCTCTGCTTTGGAGCTCCACACTTTAAGAGATTGACACAAACATAAGAGATATAAGGGATCCACACGCTGAGAATCCGGTGCACAGGAGGTGTGTGTGGTGTGTGTGTGTGTTTTGTGTGTGAGAAAGAGAAAGAGCACAGCAGATGAGGCTTGAGGAAGAGGCGGAGCGCCATGAGAATGTGTGTGAACTCGCATTTTAATACACTGACTGATCAACTGAGTGGGCTTAAATACCAAATTTATTACTAACACATTAAAATTTACCTCCAGACCAAATCAGTCTTAATTTTTGCATGACGGTGTGTTTTATGAATCACTTCTTTGTCATGTAAATAAGGAAATACCGTAGTAACGCCTCTTTCAGGGCAAATGCTAAAAGATGCAACAGGCATTTATGAATGAGGAAACAATATTTGCCCTTATTAACGCATTGAATCTGGCACTTTGTTTTATGAATTACCCCATAGTGTCTTAGAGCTTGTAAATTTGAAATGTTTTTTGTGAAATTAATGATTTTGAACATAACTTGTCTTTACCAATTATGTGGCTCTGCACAGCGGAAATCAGAAGATGCTGCAACCCAACAAAAAGAACCCTAATATCCATGTAATGTTGCTGTAGAGACGAATAATGCGCCTGTAAATGTCAGCCTGCAGGGACAAAACTAAATGTAAGACAGATATTACACTACCGACTGTAGTATTAAAGACCCTAGGTTACACATAAAGCAATCTTTGACATTATATCACTATGCATTTTTCACAACAAAACAGTTTGGGTTAATTATTTATGATGAGGAAATAGGAGAAAATGAAGGCAGTTATGTTGAGGAGGAGGATAAAAGTAATTACAGCCAGGGCCTCAGCTGTGCTGCCTGCAGGCCACTGAAGTCTCTTCATGTCTTAATCTTATGGCTCCCTCCTTCATGCATAAATACTCAAAAAGAGAAAACAGTGCAGCTTGTAATGAAACCTAACAAAACCAATAACATTAGAAGGGTACTAACTTTAACACCATTCAGGACTTGTTCCTGCTTGGTCAGAGTGGACAGTGGGAAAATGAAATTAAGTGTGGGCCTATCCACAGATATTATTCTTAGATTTTAGATATTTAGCTTTAGATAATTAGTTCCTCAAATGGTTTTAGGAATTTACACTTCAAATTATGCTGCAGTACCCGAATCTGTCTGTATTATTGTAAATAGACATATTTTTCCTATGATCTTCTTAGGTTCTTTTCTTTTCTGATAATTTTCTGATCAGATCATTTAAATGTTTTAAGTTAAAACACATAAGTCTGAGAATTCATCTAAGTTGATACCAAAACTTTACGAGCACCGAAAGTCTGAAAGTCCTGAAATTTCTTTCAATAAATAACCTTGCTTCAGAAATAAAATAAATTATACTGTAACACCCTGAGGTTTTTTATATTAAAAGTTTTGCAACTTTCTAATGAAAAAAAAACCCACATGTATATTAGAAAGAGGAAAGAATGACAGAAACAACAGAACAGAATCTATTTTACTAACAAGACAAACAGCCCACTAGTTTAAAAGCATCTTCCTTTCTTAAAATACTAAATGTTAAGACAAGCAGCGAAATACTGGGGTATAAAGAGGGTTGTCTGTTTCCAAGGAAACAAGCCATAATGAGGTTATCTTAAGAAATTAAGTAGCCGATTTCACAGCACAAACTGCAGCCTTGGGCAGTTAACTAAATAAAGCTCCCACGTGGATCTAAGCAAGACAGGTGACAAACATCCTCCATAGGTGGGCAGACATGCAAAAAATTACGCATTCAGTGTCTACAAAAGTATAATTAGCAGCAGTTGATATTAATTATGGTGTGGCGTAACAAAATGGATAAATCAGGTTCACAAATTCAATATACAGTAACAAAGCAATGTTCTCTTTTATTCACATTTAACTGCTGCCAGTCAAGCGTTAGAAGAAAATAACTATCCAAGCTAGTATCATTTACTCATATTGCTCATATATCAAATAGTGCTGCATGTAATAAGTCTGATATTACTCATTAATATACATTTAGCACAAATTGTCCTGAACCTTTGATGCATTGCTATCATGTCTGTAGCATCATTCAGCTGTTAGTAATCACAAAAAGCTCATGCTGAAAAGGTGAAATGTCAAAAACAAAAAAAAAAAANAAAAAAAAAAAAACAGCCGACACAAAGGAAAGAAAGGTTGACAGTGAAAAGCGACGTGTTTGACGTGTGAGCAGACAGAGAAAGACGTGTTATTTCTCCCTTTTTCTTCTCATCTTTAAAGACTTTGTTACACAGTGAAGGTATTGCTGCTCACTTAATGCATATTTTGAACACGCTTGAACTTATGCGTGCATGCTTTAGCACGGAACGTGGACATGGACGGCCCCAGACGGACTGTTAGCGTGACCGTGGTTCTTGTGCTTTCATAACGAGCTCATCCAGTTTGTCTCCGTTTCTCTGAGATCAGAACCAGGAGAACCTCTGCAGAAGCTCTTTACTTCTTCTTTCATCTAGCATTCACATATCAGGTTGATTTTTTTTTTCCCCATTTCAGTGAACAGGAATGGGCCTCGCACCCCAGAGTACGGGCTATCTCCTGCAGGACTTGGCAGCCATTAGGGAGTCTTCATGGTCCCTCATGGAGGAACCACATTGCTCCTGGTACTTCCTCACATCCTGTCCCAGCTTCTTGTCAAAGTTGTTTGCCATTGCTTGTTTTTCTGTCCCTCTCCCTCCATGAGTCTCTGCTTGGCCAATCATCAATGAAGGCGCATTTATGTCAGGCGGAAACCGTCTGTATTGTTTCAAATTTTTTGTGCAACCTCGAAGCAACCTTAAATACCACATCCAATTACGCCACATTTTCCGAACACCGACTGTTTGTTCCGTGTCCGTGTTAAGCATAAACCAGCATTGAGCCTTGGATTTGAGTAACCCTGCTTCACCATACTGTCATTTTTTTTTAACGCTTGTTACTACTTGTTGTATTTCGTCTATTCTTAAGCCCATGGACATAAGGTCTGCTGTGTGCCCATGTGTTTTTTTTTTTTCGGCAATGCTTCACACTCTTACAGTACAACATATAAATTACTTGGGAGCTTCCCAGCACAGCCGCAGTCCTCTGACAACCCAGCAGCTCTACGCTAGCAGATGGAGACGATAACTACTGTGCACAAGATCAGTTTCAAGCTGGTTCTTAAGGAATGGAAGACTGTTATTCATACGGTGTCATTATTCTTTTTACAGCACAGGACAAACACACACTCGCTTAGCTGTGGGTCTTATAGTAAAAATATACCAAAATATGTTGATATAAAAATGAACCAGCATCCAGAGAAACTACATATATAGGACCAATCAAAGCAAAAAAAGAAAAAAAAAGAGAAAAAAGAAAGAAGAAGAAGGAAAAGAAAAAAAATATATATATATACATGGGACAAATCATTGGCTCATCATCATCGTATTCATCATCATTGACACTGCCGAACTTCTACTACCAAGACCAGGGTCGGACTGGGATTGTAATTTTTGCTGGGAATTCAAGGTGTCCAGCTGTGGCTGCTTTTCCCACTCCCGCTGTTTCTCCATGCTATCCTTTCTCATTTTAGAATCCATTTTTCATCTCAGCGCCAAGAGAATTATGAAAGGAAAAACATTATGTTTGCTTCGTTTAAGTTCATTTTAATTAATATTATATCATGCAGTGCAAAGACCACCGGCTGGCCCACCAATGGCTGCAGCCCACCGGGAAAACTCCCGCCTCTCCTGATGGTCAATCCGACCTGACCACGATCCTGCTGAGGCCTGGCTGGTCNAAACTCCCGCCTCTCCTGATGGTCAATCCGACCTGACCACGATCCTGCTGAGGCCTGGCTGGTCTGAATAATAAATACGAAAAGACAATTTGAAATATTCCACCTTAAGTTCCATCTAGACCTCAACAGAGTAAAACTCGGGCCAACTGTGGAGCTTCAGTCATGAAAGCAACACGTCCACAAAACAGAATCATGTATGCGGGTTGTATTTGCTGGGCTCAAACATGCTAAATCACACGTCAGAAGTCAGATGGGCAACCATTTGTATCATCTTGAACCTATCTTCCTTTTATCTGCTTCACTGAAGATATTAAAACTCATATTGGCAATTAGCCAAAGTGAATCAACTCACACTAGTGGCATTCATTTTGACAGAAATTACTTTGACAATTCATTTAGTCTAATGAAATGCTTTGCTACATGTGCTTCCCCTGAGATTTACTGGGGTCATCATCTGTTTATGCACAGAAACTGCAGTGAAATGGAGCTCAAACTACATTAAGCTACTCAGCTATTCAATATTCAATAACACTATGCAATTTCACTGAGCTCAGTTTTATGTAAGCAAACCTTCAATCTCAACACACATCACATCATTACAAATATTACAAATACACTTTACTCAAAAAACTAAGCAAATATATATTGTAAAGTGCTGGCCAAAAGTATTGCACCTCCTGTAGTTTTGTGTAAACTTTTCTTTCTGAGTTAAAATACCACTCCAAAATAAAATACCACTCAACACAACAAAATGTATTTTTTTAGTGTGTTAGAGTAAGTACAACTGAAAAAAAGAAAAAGAATACCAATATTATTACAGATCAAACAGGAAGTTAAAACATCTTCTTTGAGGTAGGGTCAGAGGTCAAACGGTTTTCACATGTTTTTTTCACTGACTTGTAGAAATATATTGTAGTCATATTACCTATTCTGAAATCCAAATTTAAGTCTAAAGAATACTTGAATATTCTGAACGAATACTCAACTACTTGTAAAACACCAATAAATGAATTTTGTTGTGTTTGGAGTGGTACTTTGGTAAANACTCAACTACTTGTAAAACACCAATAAATGAATTTTGTTGTGTTTGGAGTGGTACTTTGGTAAAGTCTACACAAAAATACAGAGATGCAATACTTATGGCCTGTACTTCCATCAAGAGTGTTTGAATATCAATTTCATTTGGCATTGAATGTCATTAGTTTATGGATGATGGAATTAATATATATGTTAATTTCATCAATAAATTGATGTTGTGTTTTCAGATTGGGGCTGTTTGTTTACTAACCCAATCTGTCCAGTCAATATATGTGTGGATGGATGGATGGATGGATGGACAGATGGACAGATAGATAGATAGATAGATAGATAGATAGATAGATAGATAGATAGATAGATAGATAGATGTACACACACAATGGGGTCTAAAAGTCTAAAAGTCTGAGACCACTGTGAAAATGCTTCTATTTTGCATTCTTTTTGAATTTAATACAAGA